>JABUQX010129259.1:30000-35000 GCA_015478945.1 Trachelipus rathkii | reverse complement strand
TCCATTTCAGGTGTTAGGGTTGGATTGTATTTTTGTGTATCTGCTCAAAGGATGGCTTTGTTAGCTGCTTTTGCTTGAATAAGAAGTGAGGTTTGTATACTCTTGAGTGTTGATGTGTTGAGTGATATTTCGAAGGGATGTATGTTGTTTTCTATATGTTGGTGAATAGTGTCCAGTGTGTTTTTTTTTTTGTAGTTTGTATATGTTTTTCTTAGTGGGTAGTTTGATTTGTTGACATTTCGGTATTTTATGATGATGTAGTTTAAGTCGGTTTGTGTTGACCAGTGGAGTTTTCTGTGTAAATTTGGTAAAATAGTGTTATGTCTGGTGATGTGTACGTTTGGTTGATTTGAGGTGGGATTCTGGTGTGGCTGTTTGAGTTGTTTAAGATGTTGAGGTTTTCAAGGTTGGCTATGATGTGGGTTCCTCTTTGGTTTGCTTCTTGGGCGTTGTACCATGTAGGGTGGTGAGCGTTGAAGTCACTCCTTATTATGAGGTTTGGGTGATGGGAGATTTCGGAGAAGTTTATTTTGTAATTTCTGTGGTATCATTGTGAGGTGTGGTGGGGGAGTGTAAAGGTTTATTAGATTGTGTTTTTTTTGTTTATCATTATTGTGAAATACTGTATTTTTTTGGTGTCATCCTTTAATGCCGTTGTAATTTGTAAGGTGGTGTTTGTATATGGTAGTGAGTTGTGGATAAGGGTTAGTAGGGTGTGGTTTTGGGTGGTTAGGGGGTGTGAAGATGGCATCATAGCCATAAAATTTTGGTTCTGGATAGTTATCAGGTAGGTAGGCTTCTTGTATTATGGCTATGTGTATGTTGTGTTACTTTAGAAAGACCTATTTCTTTGGTTTTATTGTGTAGTCCGTTTGTGTTGGGTTGTAATATGTTTATATTGTGGGTTTGTTTGTGTGATGTGTGTGTTGTGGGGGTTCTTGTGAATGGAGTACAGACTTGGCAGATCCAATTGTGTATTGTAGGGGGGATAGCGTGGTGAGATTGGAACAGCGCTTGTGGATCCATTGTTTACATCTATTGCAGTTTACAGAGTTTCTCCTCACTATCTTGCTGCATATTGCACATATGTAGATTCCAGGTTCGGGGTTTGTTTCTGTATCACAGGTTTTTAGGAGTAAGGTTGAGGCATAAGTTAGGAAAGTATGATTCATGATGAGTAGAAGGAGAAATAAAGTAGCTGAGCGGTGGAGAGTCCCGGGAATGATCTCGGATTTTTCAAGTCCGGAAAGGGGCAGCGGTAGCGCACATGCACTGTCACAGTAGCTCCACAGTTTCTTGTGGGTCGGGGGGAGTGATAAAATTTTGAAGTTTTTCATCCAGGTAGGCCGAAAGACTTGCCGTCCGGCCGCTTGCAGGCCTCTTCTCCACGAACCTGTATATATATATATATATATATATATATATATATATATATATATATATATATATATATATATATATATATATATATATATATATATATATATATATATATATATATATAACAGATATATATATATATAAATATATAATAATATATATATATATATATATATATATATATATATATATATATAATAATAATAATATAATATATATATATATATATATAATATAATAACAATATACATATATATATATATATATATATAATATATATATATATATAATAATATATATATATATATATAATCAGGGCGTATATATATAGGATTGGGACTAGAATTAGCTCCTACCCAATATTTTTTAGGGTTTAAATAATTGAAATTAAATTGTAAAGTATACTAGGTCATTAAATTTTTATATAAAAGTTAAAAAAAGAGCTATTTTGCATCATAAATTAAAGAAAAACTACCACAATAATAATAGCTATAATAATAATTGAATTCATTTTAGAAATTCTCGCTCATACTCTGATCTTAAAAGTAAATTTCTTTACACCGGGCGGACGAATGACGTCATGTTTTACGTCAACTTATAAAGGAGCGGGCTAGTCTGTCCTACCTATAATAATCGATAAAATAATCGATAATATATATGAAATCTTTCGTTCTCTTCCCGTAAATATGTACGAAATATGTGGCTTGTGGTAGTTTGTTTGAAATTTTTGTATCGAATGGGTCTGATTGTTCTGATATTGAATATTAATTTTATATAACTTTTATTTAATTGTGGTATTTGGCATTATATACATAAAATTAAATGAAATATGCATAATGGAGTAAGTGTAGATTTTATATTAAAGAAAAAACGCTTTAAAAACATCGGCCAGCGTTTAGTATAACCGTCATATGTATCTTAAAAACTATTAATGCTACAGTAAAATGGAATACATTGGTGGAATGCTGGTCCAATTCTAGTACGGAAAATGAAAAAAAAAAAATTATATCTCAAAAACAATAGCTAGCGAAAAGGAATACATTTTGGAATCCTGGTAAAATTTCACATAGGAAAAATGCTTTATACGGCACACTAGGGGCTCGAGCCGACGGGAACATAGGGGGATGTTTCCATACCCCGTAGAGGGGCGGAGACAACCGCGACACCCAAATACCAAGCGGGGGTTCAGGGGCCCTCCCCAGAGAGAAATAATCCTGGTTCCCAGGCATCGAAGAACACTCTACATCAGGGGCGGTATACCCTTGGGTATTCTTTAGTAAAAAAAAAAAAGCAAAATTTAATGAAAGTCTATTTATTTTAACGAGAAACGCCAATAAAAGGTCTCTAAATAGGCCTTTTACCATCTAAATAGGCGCTCTAATCATATTACTATAAATTATTAACAATAATTTTTTTTATTTTTTGTTTTCCTATGTGAAATTTTGCCAGGATTCCAGCATTGTAACTTTTATTATGTCTTAAATGAGATATTTTTTTCATTTTCCGTACTAAACAGACCAACTCCTGTATTCCGTTCCTGTAACATTAATAGTTTTAAGACATACATAAACAATTATAAGCATGACCAAGCATCTATAAAACGACAGCTCTATTTTAAAAAAAATGATAGGCCTAAGAAATTACTCTCAATTGGAATGCGATTTAAAATTAAGTATTTGGTAAATATAAAGTAAACAAGCTTTTCATACAAATAAATAGGTACGTATTATAATTATTGAAATATGTTTTCGATGTTTTCGTTATATATATATATATATATATATATATATATATATATATATATATATATATATATATATATATATATATATATATATATATATATATATATATATATATATATATATATATATAAAAATATATATATAAACTCTGCCTACCCAACTGTATGTCTCAGCTTTGCGCCACTGATATATATATATATATATATATATATATATATATATATATATATATATATAATAACCTTAATAACATATATATATATATATATATATATATATATATATATATATATATATATATATATATACTATATATATATATATATATATATATATATATATATATAAACTATAATAATATTTAGATTATATAATTTTCTTTTATCACGCGAGAATTATATTTTCTTTCGTAGACCTTAACTAATTTTTTTCTTTTATTTATTTCATGTTTTCTTTTGTTTAAAGATGTTATTTATTTTAAAAATATATTTATTTTCAGAAAATAATATATATATATATATATATATATATATATATATTTTATATATATATATTTATAAAAATATATATATATATATATATATATATATATATATATATATATATATATATATATATATAAATATATATATATATATATATATATATATATATATATATATATATATATATATATACACACCGTAATATATATATATATATATATATATATATATATATATATATATATATATATATATATATATATATATATATATATATATATATATATATATATATATATATATATATATATATATATATATATATATATTTCAGATATAGCCTGCTAAAAAGGAAACAATGATGATGTCTTCATTACTCAATCTTTGTGGAATTCCAGCATTGGTTGTAATTTCGAATCATCCTGCCATTAAGGAGGAAATATTTTCCTCCTCCATTGACTCATTGAAGAGTGGTTCTAGGTATAATGTTTGGAGTCAAGCTCTTCATAATGTGGTAGCTGAAATATTGGAAGGCTGTAGTTTACCAACGGATGTCATTCCATGGCATTTTCTCCCTTCCATCGGAATCGAGATGTTGAAGTGGGCAGAGTATCTAAAATCCCATTTCGAATTGCCAACCAACTTTACTAAAGATTTTATCAAAAGTTCCTTTTTTACATCAAGTGGATTGTTTGAAGAGGAAAAAGCAGCTAGAGAATTGGTGAAGGAGCCAAGTTTGAGTGTTTTTCTTCAATACAAGATTGCTTGTCATTATTTCTTTCGAGATACTGCACAACGTTTGTGGCAGCTATACCATACCAAGGAATTAGAATTTAAAAACATTTTCATTAAATATGATTCTGAAAGCCCTTTGGTATTGTGGACAAAACATTTTGAGGAAATTGATAATCCTTCAATATCAGAGTCTCAACTCGAAAGGATATCACGCGATTTTTTTTCCAACGTATTTTCTTGTGAAACAACAACAAATGGATTTTTAGCAGCAATAAAGTCGATCGTTATGCCACCAGAATCAAGAAGTATGTTGGAGGCAATTGAAAATTATTTCGGGAGGAAAGTATTTGCCAATACTATGAATCGGATTGAGATTTTCTTTGAAAAGTTTTATAACTCAATACATGAAATGTCCTTATCTAGGGATATTTCAGTTCACCGCGATATTACGATGCATTTAGTTAATCTGGCTAAAACAGAGATTACAGAGTCATTTTTATTTCGTTTTAACTTAGTGTTTGGCCTGTTAAGAAGCTTTTTAATCTGGCCATACCAGGATTTTTTCATGAAAACCGCAATATCAGTCTTCCACATTTTAGATGAAATGCATTTTTATCGTTTAATGCAAGATATAGTTTATGCGACTAAAGATTCC
>JABUQX010129259.1:17500-27500 GCA_015478945.1 Trachelipus rathkii | reverse complement strand
TTCTGTCATGAATGGTTCCAAAAAAAAATATGGTTAACGGGGTGTCCTATAAGACAGAAGTTATATTGCTGGCGCGCTGTTTAATTTTTAGCAATAATTCAGTCAAAAGACGCTGGGAAAAGAAGGTTTTTCTGACATGAAAAATTTGAGTTCAGCATGCAAAAAAACATGAAGCATCTCAAAGACATTTAGAATGTACCTTAAAATATAGTAATTTTGGAAATACAATATTGATCAGGCTTTAAGTGAATCTCATAAAACGGTTATTAAAAAACATAACGAAGAAGTTGACGAAAATCGCCAGATTAAAAGAAGGCTAATAGACTGTGTAATTTTTCTTGGTGGAATTGTCATTCAGAGGACACAATGAAAGTTCCTCTTCTTTAAATAAAGGTAATTATGTTGAACTTCTTTCTCTCCTTAAAAAGTACGATTGTAGGCTTAAGGAAGGTGTTCACTGCTCTGGATCTTTTCAAGGTACATCACCTGATATTCAGAATGATCTAATTTCATGCGTGAGTAAAGTTCTCAATGATCATATTACAACAGAAATAAACAGTGCTATGTTTTCTCAATTCAAGTGGACGAAACAATGGATAAATCTGTAGCTGAACATCTATCCATAATTATTCGTTATGTGGACGAGAAGTGCGACATTCAAGAAAGATTTTTTTTTCCAGTGTCTGAAGACAGAGGAGCTGAAGCTATTACAAATATAGTGTCTAAAGTCGTGGAAAATTTTAATGAGGCACGATCAAAATTAGTTGGACAAACCTACGACGGAGCATCAGTCATGGCGGGCGATATTTCAGGAGTGAAAACAAGAATTATGGCAATATATCCAATGGCGTTTTTTACTCACTGTTATGCTCACAGACTGCAATTAATTTTGCTAAACGGAACAAAGATACCTGAAGTAAAGCGATTTTTTTGTCATTTGAATTCATTTCATGCGTTTTTTAGTAAATCGCCCAAACGGATGACATTATTACAGGAAACTTATAAGAAATCAAATCTGGGCGGAAACTTTAAAAAACCTATTGCTCCATCAGAAACTCGATGGAATTTCAAAGAGCACGCGGTTAGTGTAATTTTAGAATTGTACGAAGTTCTTATCAAAGTTTTTGATGCCGTATCTGAATGGCATAATGACTATGAAGCAGTTACGCTTGCAAATGGCTTAAAATATATACTTTCGGAATTTTCGTTCGTATTTTTATTGTGTGTTTATAGTCGAATTTTTGATATATGTGGATTTTTATTTAGTATTCTCCAAGCAAAGCACTCAAACATACCTACAGCAAATAAATATATAATGGAAGTATCTGTAAAATTATCTAACCTTAGGTCAGATGAAGCCTTTGGCTCTGTTTACGAAAGAGCTGTTAAAATTTGCGGCGAGCCAAAAGATAAGAGAGGTTATGACAAGAATAAATGGAAAGGCTTGTTTTATAGTGTTCTGGACCATGTTACTACACAAATAGAAAACAGATTTAACGATTTTGACAAATTGAATTTCTTTGCACTTTTAGATAATAATGAATTCATAAACTATAGGCGACGATTTCCGAATATTCTTATAAATTCATTAATAGAGAGTTACCCCATTTTTGAAAAGAAAAGCTGTGTAGTGAACTAAAAGTTTTATGGAATAGCGATGAGCTGAATGTAAGCCAAAATATTCTCCTTAAAAATTAAAGAACTTGATATCAGTAGTTCATTTGATCAGGTGTTTCGTCTAGCTACATTGATGTCAACTCTTTCTGTAACCTCCAGCAGTGTTGAGAGATCTTTTTCTTGCCTTAAAAGAATTAAATCTTATCTAAGAACCACGATGAGCGATGAAAGATTAAATGATTTGGCAAGGATGTCAATTGAAAAAGAGCTACTAGTCTCATTATGCGAAAAAGAAATTCTGTATGATGAAGCAATACGATACTTTCTACAAAAAGAGAGAAAACTGAAGCTTCAATACAAGTAATATATTAACCAGTGTTTTTATTAAAGCAAAATCCACGTAAAACAGGTAAATATATATATATATATATATATATATATATATATATATATATATATATATATATATATATATATATATATATATATATATATATATATATATATATATATATATATATATATATATATATCTTACTTACTTACATCTTACATCCTCTCCCAGTAAGGCTAATAATATATATATATATATATATATATATATAATATAATATATATATATACTATATATATATAAAGCAAGCTAAATCTACAGATATATATATATATATATATATATATATATGTTAATAAAGACTGATTCTAAAAAATTTTATTTGTTTAAATGTTCCATCTTAAAAATTAATTCTGAATTGTTTAAATGTTTTCTATGGTTGTGATTGAATCGATGGCGGTTTAATGAAGAATTGTCATCCCCGGTGTTCAATGCATACGTATGTTGTGCAATTTTCTGGAGATTACATCCCACTTTGCATTTATGGAGTGTTAAGGTACTTCCCAAAGTACTTCAGTGTCCAATGTTTCGTTCCCTTTGTGTTCATATCCTCATTCTTCTTCTTACACGGAGTAATCTTTACTTTATCACACACCATAAAACATAATTACAAACACTTTCCTTAAATGAAAAAAAATAATGAAAATGGCAAGCACACGATTAGCCTCGGAGAAGCTAAGGGGGGGGGCGACTTCCAAAGGTAGTCCCCCATCCGCTCATCACCATTTGGGAGTTGACAACCTACAGTGATGATTTTTCTTCATAAATTTCTGCAATCTTCGCAGTTTTTTTAATTTTCACTCTGTTGAACATCACCTCTCTTCGTCTAAACCTCATCTCTTATTCTTAACTGAAACCCTTTTCTGTTCCTTCTCACTATCTCTTTCCTTAATTTTCAGTCTAAGTCTTTTGTTGTGACTATGCGCACAATGCTGTTGTGTGTTCTCGTGTCTCTGATTTAGAGCTTTCGAATTTTCTACCTTATGGTTCAAGCTATTCTGTCAATCTACTACTAAATACATCTGCTCTATATATATATCTGTCTCCTTTCTCAACTTGCTCTTTTAAATTCTTCAACTATTTAAACTGCTCCAAATTATAGCATATTCTCTCTTCTTCCCCTTTCTCAGAAATCATCATTCTTGGTGATTTCAAAAGTTCACCAACGCCAATGTCTTTCCTCTAATTCTCAAGATACAGCTGGTGAACTTTTCTACTGTTCAGAATAGCCTCGAGCAGTTGGTTCAGCTCCCTACTCGTATCTTGATCGTCTTGGAGATGAACTAAACATTCTAAACCTTTTCCTAACCTCTAACCCTACTCCTTATTCTGTTAAACTCTTCAATCCTTTGGGTTCAACCTCCGATCACCTTGTTATCTTTGGATCCAGTTCTATCTCCTTCAGTCTTCCGCAGGAAAGACCCAAGCCTTCAGCAAGGAAGTGTTTTTGGAACTTTGGTACTACTAACTGGTAGTATTTCTTTGATTTCCTATGGAATGACTACTGCTTCCGTTTGATGGGTCCCTCGGTGCTTCCGTGGGATGTGTCCCTCGGTGGTTCCTTGGGATGGGTCCCTCGATGCTTCTGTGGGATGGGTCCCTCGATGCTTCCGTGAGATGGATCCCTCGGTGCTTCTGTGAAATGGGTCCCTCAGTTCTTCCGTGGGATGGGATGGGTTCCTCAGAATATGCAGAACGCATAATCGAAGTGATTTTATCTGACAAGAGGCGTACATTCCTTATTCTTTCCCTTCAACTAAACCTAACAAACCTTGGTTTAACTCTGTTTGTTATCGTGTTATTCGCCACAGGGGGCGCTGCCTTCATGAATTACCGTCGTCTTCAAACTCCAGAAACTCACTCAACTTATATTTCATTTCAAAATCGTACAAAATCTATTCTCCTTGACATTAAAAGTCTTTTCTCTTTAGAAAATGCAATAATCTTTATAGTTCCTCTTCCTCACGTCCTTTCAGCCATTTTTTAAAAAATACTAAGTCAGGGTCCAATTATTGCTCAGCAGCACCCCATTTTAGCTCCCACCTAAAAATGAACATAAAATTCTAAATTTTCGACAATCTTGATGAAAAAAAAGCAAACTGTAGCTTTTCTGACCTCTTAAAAAACGTCGTTTCAGGTGTTTTTCTGTGTCTGTAGCCATTTTTTAAGAATTTTTATTTTTTGAAAATCTATGTTTTTACATTTTTCGTATCAACTACTACAATTTTTTTCAGAATTACTTCAAACTTGAAATATCCATAGATTGGTCTATTACCCAATACTCGAAAACGACGTTTTAATGGTCAGAAAAGGCTACATTTTACTTTCTTTCGTCAAAATTGTCTGAAAATCAAGAATTTTACGTTCATTTTTAGGTGTGGGCTAAAATGAGGTGCTGCTGAGCAATAATTGGATCCTGCCCTTAACTCAAACTTTGCTTTTTCCTCATTCCTGATGTCACAATTTCTTCCGCTTTACCTTTTGCTAAAGCTGAACTCTTATCTCAAACCTTTTCCTCTAATTCCACCTTAGACGATTCCGGTGTTATTCCTCCTCCTCCACCCCTACACCCCTCCACCCTTCCACCCCTCCGACTCATTCATGCCTAACATTGTATCTTCTCCTAAAGAAATTATTTCCGCTCCCTCTCTCTCTCTCTCTCTGTCTCTCTCTCTCTCTCATCTTAAGGCTAAGAAGGCGTTCTACTGTCCAGATAATATTCCGGTATATCCTCTTGCGTTTCTCAAAACTTGTGCTTCCGAACTTGCATCCTACCTTTTTAAACTATTTCTTCTCTCTGTCTACTTCGAGCTTCTGTGCCTGCAGAAACCGTGCGTTTATTCAGTCTGTTCCGTAAAATGGAGATCCCTCTCAACCCTGTAACTATTGCTTTAACCTCCGTTCTATCTGAAGATTTCGAATCTATCCTTAAACAGAAACGTTTTCTCTCTGGGGTTGAAAACGTCACTCCTGCGTCAGAATATCGAGTTTACATGGGAATTTCGTCCTAATGGGAATCCATTCACTTATAAGCTGAACTTAAAGGTGACTTTTATCGGTCACGGAGATGATGAAGTAGTTAAGACGATTGACTTGAAGGCGACTTTTACTGGTCAAGGAGATGGTGAAGTAGTTGAGATGATAGACTTAAAGGTGGCTTTTATTGGTCACGGAGATGGTGAAGTAGTTAAGACGATGGACTTACTTGAAGGCGACTTTTATTGGTCACGTAGATGGTAAAGTAGTCAAGATGATGGACTTGAAAATGCCTTTTATTGGTCACAGAGATGGTAAAGTTGTTAAGACAATGGACTTAAAAGTGACTTTTATGGTCCCGAAGATGGTGAAGTAGTTAAGGTGATGGATTTGAAGGTGACTTTTATTGGTCACGGAGATTAAGAAGTAGTTAAAACGATGGAATCGATGGCGACTTATTGGTCATGGAGATGGTGAAGTAGTTAAGACGATGGACTTGAAGGTGACTTTTATTGGTCATGGAGATGGTGAAGTAGTTAAGACGATGGACTTGAAGGTGACTTTTATTGGTCACGGAGATGGTGAAGTAGTTAAGACGATGGACTTGAAGGTGACTTTTATTGCTCACGAAGATGATGAAGTGGTTAAGACGGTGGACTTGAAGTTGACTTTTATTGGTCACGGAGATAGTGAAGTAGCTAAGACTTGAAAGTGACTTTTATTTGTTCACGGAGATGGTGAAGTAGTTAAGACTTGAAGGTGACTTTTATTGGTCACGGAGATGGTGAAGTAGTTAAGACGATGGACTTGAAAGTGACTTTTATTCGTCGCGGAGATTGTAAAGTAGTTAAGACGATGGTTTATCGAAGGTGAGTTTTTTTACTGGGTCACGGAAGATGGTGAAGTTAAGTTTAAGACGAAGGACTTGAAGGTGAATTTTGGAAGTGTGGACTTTATTTGGTCCCACGAAGACTGATGAAGTGTAAGACATAACACTTGAAGGTAACTTTTATTGGGACAAGGAGGATGGTGAAGAATGAAGACCGGATGGACTCAATTTCAGACGGCCAGGATGGCATTCGAAACCTTCGGAAGGGACACCTTTATTTTTGGACTTCCATTTAACATCTTGATTTTTTTCTAAATATATATATATATATATATATATATATATATATATATATATAATATATAATATATATATAATATATTATATAATATATATATATATATATATAATTATATATATATTATATAATATATATATATATTGATATATATTATAATCATTGGCCCGATATTGCCAGAAAGTTTTTTGGAGGTTGAAGATTAAGAATATATATATATATATATATATTATATATATATAATATATATAAAATATATATATATATATTATATATATATATATATATATATATATTTCTTTCTTTCTCTTTCTTCTTCCTCTTTGCTCCAAGATTGGGGGTAAGGTGCTGTACAGGCATCGGAAAAGAAAAGTAGGAGAACATGATAAACGTCGAAAAGAAAGCCCAGCCTTACCGCCCTCTTACCATTTAATTGCAGTGAGAAAGCTCGGTCACAGACAGAAAATCCCACCCTAGAGCATCACTGGGACCCGGACGGACCCATCACTATGGTAAACGTCAATGATAAGGGTTCATCCCCTGGCCCAGGGTGGGCCAACCCCATGCCCCATTACAAAACCCCGCCCTATCTCTGATCATGCACCGTTATTCTTGCCCGTCTTGCCAAACTGCACATGCTCTCCTTTCAGACATTACGTTCACTGGACTCAATCCCACTTCCTCCTCGTCTTGTCTTCCGCAAGGCCGGTCGTTCCCAAAACACCACTCTCCACTATACAATCCCTTAAACGCAACCGGGCTAATTCATTGCATCCTTATTCCACAATGAAGCCAAACCATCTCAACATACCTTTCATTTATTCTCTCATTTTACCCTTTCTCAACCACCACACAATCTCTATACGGTTTCATGCTCCACTATTATTAAGTTCTTTTCACACATAGCATGCCCCTAAGATTGTCGCATCTGAAACACATTTGAACTAGATCTATTACTTCTTATTCCCGGACCATAGGTCTGCACTACCCATTACAATAACACAGGTAACACATACCCTCATGTAAGACTCTGCGGCCACTTCAAGCTCACTACACCTTTACATTCACCAACGATTAATTGCCACCAGCAAACCTTCCTGCCCCATTCACAAACTTTTCCTACTAACTCTGCATCATCCGTTCCTTCCTCAATCAACACATACCCTAAATATCTTAAACTATATATATATATATATATATATAATAATATATATTTATATAAAGAATTATTATATATATTATATAATATTAATATATAATATAATTATAATATATATATATAATATATATATATTTATATTATATCATCTATTCATTTTGTATCTACATTTAATCTCAAAATAAAGCTGTGAATTTTCTATCTAAAAATATTTGATAGACTATTTCAGGAGCAACAAAAATTATTTATGTATATTTTATATATAAATAAAAATGTATTCTTTCCTCGCTGCTTTCTTAAGGAAAATATTGAAAATTTTCCACCATTATATTTGAGCTATGATGAATTACTCAGATGGTATTACCTCATTAATTAAAAACCAGTTCGTTAGTCTTTCCCCCTTGTAGAAATTGAGAAAATATGCTCTGAGCCTTTTCAGAGAGAAGAGAAATATCTGTTTCTGCAGTGCACATTGTGAGTGAGAATGATGCAAAAATTTCTTTAACAATCCATTTTGAGTACTGTATAGAAACAAATTATTTACAAAATTATCTTCAAATTTTTAATAAATTGTTTAGTATATCAGTGCTAAGATTAGTAAATATGTTCTGGTGGACTATCACGTTCTTTTGCTCTTTAATTGACTTGGAAAAATTTATTAAGGAAATATAGCATTTTTTTTCACATTTATTCTGGCGAGAAGATCTCACTATTTATCTCTTCTGCTCTTGGAAATAGAGCTTATAAGTTTTCATTTTCCGGTTTTTGTAATTTTTTTGTCATCGATTTTTTATCGAAAATTCTTCAAAACAGGCACTACATTTTTCATTTATTTAGAGTGGAGTTGGTAACTAATTGAAGGAGGAGGACTGTTAATGTAAGGCAGATTTTAGGAAAGTGAAAGAGAAAGTTGAATTATAATTAAACTTATAATCTATGCCTTCGTGATTGCCAGATTTTCTGATGAGTTGAATTGGAGGGATCTTAAACTATGGTTGGATTTTGTGTGCGAGTATCAGAATTTTAATGTTAAATCTTAAGTTTGAGATGCTGAAAGGTAAGGTATGTGTGGTTGTAACTTATGGTCAATCTGAGGATGATGTTGAGGAGTAGTTGAGACTTTCTGGACAGATGGGTGAGTGAGGGGTTCAGATCAGGTTGTGTTGGGCGGGACCATTACATGTTTTGGATAAGTAGATCGAAAAGAAGGATGATATAACCAGTGCTTGGATTTTATGGAGATATGAGAAGGGTTGGATAGGATTTAATTGATTTCTGTGAAAAGTATGCGCTGATAATTAATTTTTTTTGTAACACAATTTCTTTTTCAACAAGTTTGCCGAGGATTTGGTGTAAGGTTAGAAAATTTTGTTTGTGAAAAAGCATGGTTTGGTGTGTAATGGATGTTTAAAATCAGTGAAGGGGTTGGGGATGGAATATCAGATCATTATGTGTTTTCATGTAAAAAGGGTCAGGGATTGAAACAGTAAATTAAAAAATAGGAAATATATAGTGGGAAAGTTAAATAACAGTGTTATAAGGAAAATTTGTGAGGGTCCTTTGCAAATAAGTTCGTTGATGTGAACAAGATGAAACTGAAGAAAAATCTGAAAAAAGATGAGAGAAACATTTGTTAGCAATGCAAGAGAAGGGTATTGTGGGCGTTTGCTAAAAGTAGGGAATCTAAGAATGTCAGATAGTGAATGTTTGTAGGAAGAGGTGATTGCATTCGGTTAAAAGGACTTAAGAAGGCGTGGTTGAAGTGTGCTAAAAGTCAACGATGAGGATTCGAAAGAAACGTTATAGTGAAGATATAACATGATGGAAAACAGGAATTCTAAAAAGGTTTTGCATAGCGTAGGAGAGAAAAAAGGAGGTAAATGATCAGGTTGTGGAAGGGAAGGTGACTTGGGGACTTGGCAAGGGAAAAGGAAAGCTGTTCTGAAAGGAAGTACGAAACGTTTCAGAAAAGGGTAAGGGGCCGTCTTCATAGAATAAGAATTATGGGTGCTGCGTTTCCGTGGCTGAAAGAGTTTTGATGGTGTGAAGAGACAAGAAATTGGAGGAGGAAATCTACTTTGGGATATATGAAACCCAGTTGTGACCATCCAAACATTGGCCATGAAATTAAGAAGAATTATATAGAGAATGTAGTTAAAGTATGTTTGCATTTGCATTAGAATTTGTGTTGATATTTGATGGTGTTATGTCAAGTTAACACTTGAGAATTGTTTAAAGAATGTTAGAAATTGTTAGATTAGACTTTTTTTGGTTAACTTAAAGTGATGTGGTTTCACATGCACTGTTTTTAATAAATGTGTAATAAACATTGTTTATACCAGTGCTACGCATGTATATTATAGTAAGTAGAGCGTATAACAGCAAAAGATGTATGAACCAGAAAAAGGGCTGAGGGGAAAGATGCTGAAGGAATCGTAAATACTAGGTTGAGCTTGAATAGGAGCGCTTACTCAAGCGATTTACTCTGAGTGAGCAAATGTGACTACTAAAAAAAACGTGGTTAAACATCCTTTAAGGCGATGACAGAAAATATGTGAAATAAATTAGCGGAATTATAGGAATAGATTCTAGTGTAAAGTATAAAAAGCGCGATTCAGGATCATTAGGCAAGATAGATTAGTAGGCATGATTAAGTTACCCAGATTATGAGACAGGATTTTTAATTGAAAGGAGAGAACCGGTAAATAACCATTGAGATAAGTTCTT
>JABUQX010129259.1:10000-12500 GCA_015478945.1 Trachelipus rathkii | reverse complement strand
CTGAAATTTCAGGTAAGAAAGCACGACTAATAAAAATTAGAACGAAAGAAGCCCAATCGAATCATCTGGATTTGTCACTAAGGACGCATTCCTAATGTGAAATTGATATGAATAGACTTGTAGTTATACCTTGATATAAAGAACAGCCACAAAATAGTTAAGATCTGAGAATTTAACAGAAAACAAACCTAGGCATCCACGATGATAGCTATAGATCCTTAAGGATTGCAGTTACTTGAGGAAAACTGCTTGCATAACACTTATGTTTCGTTAATTGCTAATGAAGGGAGGGATTACTCAACAATCCAAAAGTGTTTGCTGGTGGCAATAGGAATCAACAATCTAGAAGGGGAAATTTATGGAGTGGATCAGGTTATTGATAAAACTTAACAATTAAGGCCGTTATTGAAATAGGATAGGTATATTCGTTAAACTGAAATGACAAGATTTTCAGCGCTCTAATCCTATCCTTGGATATTTGCGGGACTTGATAATTTATTTTGAAATTGAGCACACATCAGTTTAGACAAGATTTAAGTTTGCATAAGCGATAGGAAACTTGAGGACCGTCGAAAGAGCCTTTTATAATACCGGATCGTTTGAGGCTTTAAAAGGTAAGTAAAGCGGTCGTACGGAGTTTCAAGTAGTAGACTAGTCTAACGACGCTTCAAGTAGTAACTAGTCGTACGAGCTTCAAGTAGTAACTGGTCGTATGAGTTTCTAGTAGTAAACTGAATAGCCTTTAGAAGCTTTCTTAAATAATGCCTTTGAAAAATGGAGTTAAAACCCTCATAAAACTGCAAGCATATATTTAAAAGTATTTTGATATTTACAGAATTTTTAAAACACTCCGGAGGGGGGGATGGGACTCCCCTCCTTATTAGACGGGGAGGAAGTAATTCAAAAAACAGTTACAACGGGAGCTCCTTCTTCGATTGACACCTTCCCGTAGGTGATCCGATCCATACGTCACAATATTGATGAAACACTTTTGAATTGATTGAAAATCCGAAGAAAAAGCTGAAAATGAGATCCCTTCATTTGTTGAAAGACGCAGTATGTAGACAGCAAATCCAACATTCAATGAAATAGATGACAAAACAAATCCTTGGAAAAATTCGAAAATGTTAAACTTGAAACGAAAATAAACAATGAAAAAATTGAAATAAAAATTCTAATGTGAAAAGAGCATTAAAATCCTTCAAAATGTTAAAAGATCGAAAACAAACAAAGCTTTTCAATTTGATTAAATTTGAAAGAATTGAAAATCTTCAAAAAATATTAACGACGAAAGCGAAGCAAAAAAAAAACTCTTTTCAATTGTAAATTAATTTTAACGCAATATGAATTTAAATTAGGATACTGCCAAAGTTGCTTTAAAAAATAAGTTTTAATTACAATCACTGCACAAAAAGGGTAATTCCGTACAATCATTAATAATTATATAAATAATAAAAATATGCATAGGAAGTAATAATAAAAGTTAGCCATCATCTTTGGAGCTGTTATGCGACTTCCCATGTTTTGCAACCTTTAAGATGGAGATGGACAGAGATTCATAGGAAAGTGACCCTGAATTCGTCTATTGGCGTACTGTATCGAAAAGAATAAAAAGTTAATTGATTGCGAATTAAGCGAATTAGATAACTCTTGAAGCAAAGAAAAGCGAAGAATTACTCACCATTATTTAAAGAATGATGCTTGTTGATCGAATGAAGCATCCCGTGGTTGTTGTGAAAAGATTTTCTTGGTCTCTCATCGTGGATGTTTAGAGGGGAGGTAACGCCCTTCTCCGCTCTTGAGTAAAGTAGTAGGCAAGTTTGTTGTTTCGGAAAGTCCGAATGACTTTTGAAGCTGTCCCAATCCATATCTTAGAGATGGAAGCTATCTACCTATGGCGATATTTACCTTAAACCATAAATAGATGTATTAGACAGTTGAAATAATTAATTAGGAAGCCATAGGATTTGTACTAACTTTAACCATATATAAATAGTCGTATAAAGGCTTAATACAAATTTTAACCTAGGTAATTTGATTCGAATAGACAGGGAACAAATAGGTTCCTAAATGTCTGAAATGAAAGCATTCGTCCTAAGCTATTACTTTTATGGGCAGAATAAAGATTTATTCTAAAAAATGACTCGAACGTATTCGATTTGAACTATTGCTATTCTTGGGTAGAACTGATATGTTCTTAAAATGGACGGCCGAAAACCTTCTAGAATTTTGGGTTCAATTAAGGACGCGTGTCTAATTAATTGAGATTAGATAAGAGAAAAATGTCTTTATTAAGACCTTCTTTAATTTTGATCTTGAAGCACTCGGATTCAGGTAATTTGACAGCCCTGAAATTTTCAGTAAGAAAAGCAGGGACTAATAAAAAAATTAGACGAAATGAAGGCGCCAATCGATGCATCTGGAATTTGCACTTATAGACGCTTCCTAATTTAAATTATGATATGAAAGACGTGTAAAGTTATACCATTGATATTAAAGA
>JABUQX010129259.1:0-5000 GCA_015478945.1 Trachelipus rathkii | reverse complement strand
ATAAAAATTAAAAAATATATATATATATATATATATATATATAATATATTATAATTATATTATTTATAATATATATATATATATATTATATATATATATATATATATATGATAATATATATAATAATAAATGATATATATAATATATATATATATAATATATTTATATATTTTATATAAATATAATTATATTATATATAATAATTGTATATATATATATATAATATAATAATATATATTATATTATAATATATATATATATAATATATATATATATATATATATATTATATTATATATATATATATTGGGTGGCCGACGAGGTCGGGTTGGGTGTGATGTTTTCTCATTTGGTGTGGCGGGCGGTGAGGTGCGGTGCAGTGCGTGGTACGATTGTCCAAAGACGCGGTTGCGGATGCATCAATTGTGGCTCTCCTTGGTGGCGTTCGTGCGAAAAATTCCATGTGCTCGATACCCTTAAACCAACACACACACACACACACACACACATATATTATATAATATATTATAATTATTATATATATATATATATATATATAATTTATTAATATTATATTTATAATATTTAATATATATATAATTTATATATATATATATATATATATATTATATATTATTAATATATTATATATATATATATATATATATAAATATATATATATATATAATATATACATCTGTTTAGGATATTTAGAATAATATATCTTTTAGTGTATTTTTTTATAGATACAAATAACATATGAACTATTTAAAAAATAATAATAAAATGTTAATGATATAATAATAATTAAAATAATAATAATAAAATAATAATAATAATAGATATAAATTATAATATAATAATAATGAATATAATTAATAATAATATAATAATATAATTAATTAATAAAGAAAAATAATAAAATAATTTAAAAATTAATAATAATAATAATATAATTTTAAATATAGGACAATTTGTTCTATCTTGCCCAAATTGAAAGCCTGAACCGATTTGAAGAGGATGTTTAAATTAAAAGATTATAAGATTTGTTAAAATATATTAAAATTTAATTTATATTTCATATGATTTTTACATATATTTTTCATTAGACATTTTCAAGATACTTCCGCACTATAGTAATGTATGTGACATCCGCATCTGCATCACCAACATTAAATTTAACATCCGCGATTCCGCATAACCTTCTGTTATAAATTCGACGTCTCATCTGAATAAGCCCGCATTAAACTTTGACATACCGCATTCCCATAACCCGCGATTAAAATTTTACAGATGCTTCTACTTTTTATTAAAGAATAAAAACAAAACACTTTTAATAAAAATTATATTTTAAAATGAATTCGGTTCCTATAATGCAACTGAAATAATTAAACACATTCTTTTCTGTCACATTTTTTTTTTTTTGAACTAAAGGCGTTTTCGTTTTGGTCATTTGTGCTTATAATCTTTAAGAAATTCTTAAGCTTGCGTCTGTTTTGTCAAATTTAGCACAAAATCGTAAGAAATGCTTATCAAACTTAAGGAATTGCTCAATTCTGTATGGTTACTATTTCCCCTGTACTTACCGAATTTAGGAAGTGCTTGCAAAATATGCAAACAAAACAAATGTCAGAAGAAAGCAGGCAGGATTTTTTTTTTACAATGGGAATATTTACTAAAAATTATAAGATTGTGCCAAATATTTGCGTAATAATCATACTTTTTTCCTGTTTGATATATTCGTAAAGAAATCAAATGATATTGTTCTCACTACGTGAAATGCCCATTTGAATTGAAGATGTTTCAAAAAATTCAATAAAATCAGCTTCAAATCTACTTTATTCAAATTCGTTGATTCTCCATCCACAAATAGTTCTGATCTATTCATTTGTATTATAAAGTAGTTTGTAGTCTGTGTCTTAAAGACAAAACGCACGAGTTCTCACAACGAGATGGATTTCCAATTGTCGTAACATAAAAACTGCGTAAACCGTCATGATTCGATTTAAACGAAATTTGTTGCTTAAACTTGTGAAAAGGATTTCTTAGCCGTGTGAAAACTCAAATGATAAGAAACAAAACTTTTAAATAAAAAACTTTAGCATAGAAAATATTATTAATCTATGACTTTAGTATTTAAAAATCAAAAATTCAAATTAAAATTCAAAAATATTTTATTCGATTAACTTTGGTCATCAAAATATTCGGAAATATTCGGGAAATATCGAAACCTATTTTACCGAACGCGAATTACTTTACCGAATATATATATATATATATATTATATATATAATATTATAATATATATATATATATTATATATATATATATATATATATTATATATATATATATATATAATATATATATAATATTTAGTCATTGTCAGGACCCAACCACGGCTCACAAAGAAGCGGCCACAATTGGTTGGAATAATCAACTCGTGGTGGGGGTTTCTGGCATATACATCTTTTTAAATGTCAAGAAAATTGAATGTGGATGAGATGAATATTCAGTCAAAAATAAATTAAAACGAAATTAAATTTTTCTTACATTATAAATAGTCTAATATTGGCATAACAAAACATATATGGTGTGAAGAAATGATTCACATTTTGAAAGATCAAGAAAATTAAAGTTACTGCTTGAAAGTGTTGACAAATCAAAATAAGATATGGGATAATCTTTCATAGGTGTTATGAGGGACCATAAAGAGAAGAAAATGACGACGGCAATAGGTCCAGGTTGGGAACAATTAATTGAAGATATGGCGAACAGATTGCGGCCTTATTGCGGGGGTTATAACGACGGCAATGTGAGGAGGGTCCCGTGACATAATAGTGACTCTGAGTGATATTGATGTGGCCATATGGAGGCGTCAAGTAGCCACATCGTGTAAGCCGCTTTCGTCGATGGAGAGGAATAGCCACTCCACCGATTGCTTCTTATATTCTATAGTTTTCGCTTCCCCGTTGATCATTCGTCCCCAGCACTCTTGCCAATAAGATCGAAAACCTTGTCTGAGAGCAGAATAATAATCAGTTGATGGGAGGCGCCCTTGTTCGAATGCATATATATTATATAGATTATATATTATATATATATTATATATATATATATAATTTATATATATATTATATATAATATATTATATAATATATATAATATTATATTATAATATATATATATATATAATTTAATATATATATATATATATATATATAATATATATAATATATATTTAAATTATATATATATATATATATATCATATATAATATATATAATATATATAAATAATTATATATATATAATATATATATAAATATATATATATTATAGATATAATTATATAATATATGAACATTGAACCTCTCTCTCCCATCACAACTCAGAAACGGGCTATCTCGATATATTTGTACTACCACCGCACGGAGGGCCAGAGGTCCTTTAAGATAATCGTATTGAAGTTTGTTCTGATGTCTCGTGTTTAATCATTACGTCTAGTAAAGATGCATTGTATGTCGATCTTAGTCTGGAAAAAAAGGCATTGTATTATTAATTTTGACATTAATATTCTGGAAGGGAGTAGGATGGTGGCCAGGGTGAGAGACGAGACAGGAATTACCGCGGGTCTTGACGGGTTCCAAGGATTTGTTCCCTAGGGGTATTTCAGGCGGATTTGTCGCTTTGAAGTATTGGAATTATTTGGTTTAGCCAGATCGTTTCCTTAAAGTTTAACTGACTGTGGTGTAGGATGTGTTTAATAATGAAGAGTATCTGGAGGGGAGGGGACAGCGTATTGGTATATGTCAGAACATTATAATGCTGTTGTGAATCTTTTCCTTCTGGGCAGGGGATTGGCCGTTAAATGTTTGATTGTAGGAGGTTATCTATTGAATGATTTACTGTAAAAATTGACCAAGCTATGCATGTCAAGATGGGCGTCTTTAGTTTGAAGATGAGGATGTGAGAACCGATCTCATTATCCTGAAAACTTTATTTTGCACGGTTACGAATTATCTGGCAGATGATGCACTAGGTTTAGGAAGGTACAAACGTAGTTGTCTGTATACGATTGTGAGGGTTTCTCTATGTTGACCAAAGTTTGTTCCAAGCTAGAGTTTTCAGTCACTTTAGCATTCAGTAGCGGCTTCTTGAAACGTATTCTGATGTGCGTTGAATGCATATGATATCTCAGGGCCCGCAAATTCTTAAAGATGGTTATGTTGATTCTCTTCCTGGTGGTGTGGATAAGGTAATAGTGGGGATTTTGAGGTGATTGCCTCATTCTTGTTTGTTGTAAGTCAACTGCTCCCAGTTGGGTTTATATATTGTTGCAGTTCCCTACATGCTGTGTTTTGCAAGAAGGATTTTGAGCTGTGATTGTTAGATCATCGCAATAAATATTATTTTATAGAAGGGGAAGTGAAATAAGGAGGTGTGCATAAATAGTGTTAAAGAGCGTGGTGAAGAAGAATCATGGCTCGCTGAAGACTTCAATTTATAGGTTTTAATTGCGGGAGGAGTTGTATCCTTCGATTGACTCATAGTTGTACGAACGAAAAAAGGTTTCCTTTTTTTTATGGTTATATATGATTTAGACTTTGGACTTTTAAAAAGGATGAAACAAAGAACCTGCTCAAATGAAGCTAGATGACATATATTTAACAAGAGAATTAAAAATACATAACTGAATAAAAATAAGAAATGAACAAAAATAATCTTCCAATTACTTCAACAAAATAACTTTATAAGCTAAGTTATAGTATCTGAGTAAAAGTAGGTTTTCAAAGGTCAAATAGATAAGCTTATAGCAAATCTGATTTTAACATCATTTCCTACATATTTTATCAACACAGAAAAAGTAATAAAAATTAACGTACGTTATGAATATCGACCCTGTGTTCGTCGTCGAGCCTGGACCACTTATTTTAGTTGGTAAAGGGCTACTGAGATAATGACAAAAAACATTCTTCATTCAATAATATTATTTAAAAAAA
>JABUQX010129258.1:0-20000 GCA_015478945.1 Trachelipus rathkii | reverse complement strand
TATTTTTATGAGCAATGACATGGGTAGTTTTGTGGTTGAAATATTTGCCCGTTGGATTTTATATTATGTGTATTCGAAAAATAACTTAGGAAAAATTCCATGGAACATGTTCTGAATTGGTAGTACCCGATATAGCAAGTACTTATTGTGAGGAATAAAGGGAGGGGAGGGGGGGGAGAGAAAGAAAATTAAGATGAGGGGGTTATATTTTGAGGATGTTTTTCATAATATAGTTGTTCAATTTTTTTGATGGTTGCAGAATGAAATTTTAAAAGCTTGTGTTGCAAATAGTCCAATTTATGTTCACCTTGCTGTTGTTGAAATTGTGTATGCAATAGGTTTCAATTAATTTTCTTTTTTGATGGTTAGAGATGTTAATTAGATTTTGCATGGAATTGTTGTTGATAGAGTGGTTGAATTGTGATCTGTGTGTAGTTAGGGATGAATTTTGATTAATTATCTTTTTGTAGATCTTCTGAGTGTTGACCTTTTCTTCTGGTGAAGTTGTTTGTTTCGCCTATGTATGTTTTTGTGCAATGGTTGCAAGGTATGGTGTATATACATTATAGAGGTTCGGGGGGTGGTTTCGGTGGATGGAAGAGTTTTTTTTTAAGGGAGAGCATTGGTGGAAGTGAGTGTGATGTTTTGGGGTATGTATTTTTTGAGGTTTTGTGTATTTTTTGTAATACAATAATACAATATATTTTGAGGAATGTTAGTTGGGGGGGGAATGGTATTGTTATTATAGTATTTTGATCTTGCTTTTTTGTAAGCTTTATTGATGATGTATGTAGGATATTGTAGTTTGGTGAACGTATTTTGGATAAGATTATTCTCTTTGTTAAGATTGATGGGAGAGAGATTCCTGAGGTTAATGTAGTGCAGTTGAGGGTGGTATTTTTATGGAAGTGGAATGGAAGGAAACCAGTATGTATGTACTGAGGGATTTGGAGGTAGGTTTCCGGTATTACCAGAAAAGCTGAGGTTGAATAGATTATGCAAGAGATTAGTCGTTGTCTAAGAAAGGAATGTGGGAGATTGTGAGGTATTTAATGTATTTGTATTGGAAGGTGTATCGTGATTAATGTGTTGTAATATGTTGGTGGGGTCTATGTTGTGGGGTAAGGATACGAAAAATTTGTTATCAACATAGCCGGGTGGAGTTGGAATTGTTGGAGGTCAGGAAGAGGAAGATATTGAGAGTTCCTGTGAGTTTCATGATATATGCTTAAGAGTCAGTATATATATATATATATAAATATATAACTATATATAAATTATATATTCATATAATATTATACTATTTATATATATTAATTATTTAATTATATACATATATAATATATATATATATCATATATCCAGGGGCTGGGGTCGTAAAATCAAAAATTTTCCGACTGGACTGACTGATGATGACTTTATTTAAATACATCAGATTTTGTACCTGACTGATCGATATTTAAAAAAATTTCGGACTTCGACTGACTGACTCAGCAGTCAAATTAAATTTGATCTGACTCAGATTAGTGTTACAGAGTTACAGTAAAACATTCTTTTGTTCAACATTTTTTTTTGATGGTTTATTATTTTTAAAAAAAACTATACATTTTAAAATTGAAATTTTAATTAACCCATGGATATTAGGTAAAGTAGGTAAGAATGAAAAGATGAGGACGGACACATGAAAACTCAAAATTGACTATCGTCTAACTTTCTTTAAGCAATATAACTACACTCTTAATTATATTTATCTTGCAAGAAAATAGTGAATAGTAAAGTGACAGATTGAAATTTTATTAATGCTATTTTAATTTTATTTAAAATAAAAGATTTATTATAAAAAAATAAAATTTAAAATCAGGATATTTACACTTTAAATAAACTTAGTGTTAGACTGAGATTTAATTATATAATTTTAAGTGGATGTATAGATTAAATTATATTGAAATTTATATTAAATATGATATTTATTATATTAATAATAATAATAACTAAATTGTAATTACATAAAAATAAATTTAATAAAATAATAATATAATGCTAATCAGTGAAACATGTGGTTGTTAAATGAAAGATCATAATTAAAGGTGACAATATACAACAAAATGAACATATAAACTACCAAACTAGAATGTTATTTAGCTAGTTAAGAGGGACAAAGCATATTAATGCTCAATTCCATTGGACCTTCTTAATCATAACTTATAAATTTGATTAAACTAACAAAAGGAAAAGAGGTAAATAATAATTAATTTTAGTTTTTAGAAGCTTATAAGTTTATTAAGTATAATAACAAATAATATAAAATATTAATGATTTCAAAATAAATATTAATGGAATTATTATTACTAAGACATAAGCATTAA
Source organism: Trachelipus rathkii (assembly GCA_015478945.1). Taxonomy (NCBI): domain Eukaryota; kingdom Metazoa; phylum Arthropoda; class Malacostraca; order Isopoda; family Trachelipodidae; genus Trachelipus; species Trachelipus rathkii. The sequence continues at coordinate 17,634 of JABUQX010129258.1, read as the reverse complement.
TAAGATTCATAAATAGACACTTAATGGATTAATCGATTTTTAATTGCTATCAGGAATCATTGACATTCTCCACTTAATTAATTCAGGTAGTAATCTGATATTAATCATAGGGTGTGAGGCATAATGTCTGAATAATGAACATACTAAAGCACATTTCAAGACAATCTTGATATTGCTCAAATACAATATATTCTCCCAAGTTAGACATTGAGGTTATAAATTATGTGCTAGGGGCTAAACTGGGGTCTTTACAACAGTACACATTTTGTCAAATTAGATCCGTCAGACAAAGTATTTTACTTTCCGGCAATCAACTATTCCTTCTAACGAAACACCTTAGATATCCAATTTCTCGGATGTATTACTCCTATAGATAAAATTGAACATTATTTCTTGGTATCTGAATTTAAAAACTAAATCCTTTAAGACATTTACATATGAAATTATGAAAAGCTTTTTAATTTTTTTTTTAAAATTTTTGGGGCTTCCCAGAAGCCGTTTGAATTGCCATGAAGGAAAATCTCTTTAGTGTTATTAATGCTCTTTAAAGAAGCTAGGCCTTTTTAGATATAGAGTCTAAATCTAAAACATTGATTAACCGAAAAAGTGTCAAACATACTACTTCGGCAGTTTTATATTTAGAAGTCAGGAAAAAAATGTGATAGAAAATATATAATTATTTCTAATAAATAACTAGTGATATTAATACATCAGTCTATCTTATAACCAAGACAAATGACGAAAATGTTTTAATACTATCACATTAAGTAATGTAAATCTGAGAAGAGTTGTGAATGTTGAGTATTTGGAGTAAGATGCTTTATTAAAGCCTGAACGAGTTACTAATAACCTCTAATTTTCGTTGAAATAGTAATAACAAGTATCAATAACACCTAACAACTTATAAAAGTCTGTGTAGACATCTTATATCTTTTGTTCAAGGTATATTACTTAATGATAATACAAATAGAGAGACTTTCTTAATTGTACAATTTCAAATAGCTAGTGGTTCTTTGTCATGTGGGTCTACTTAATGAATTGCATCACAATATCAAAGTCAGTATTAGGTTAAATATGTAATTGTTATTACCGACTAAATATGGAATCGTGCTGAGCGTCATTACCTCTGAACCTAATCGTTGCCAATATAGTGTGGAATGACCAAACACCACTTTTTTTATATCAACGATATATTTGTTTTATTAAATTATTTGTCAGATAAAAGAAATTACAATCCACTCAATATATATATAGTATATATATATAATATAATATAATATATATATATATATATTACTATATATTATATATTATATATATATAAATATATATAATATATATATATATATATAATATTTATATATATATATATGTCATATATAACCATATATAAAATATATAATACTATATAGTAATAGATATATATATAAACGCGTATAAGAACCTATATATCAATTGGCAAGTAACTTCGAGTTTTCCTTCCGCGTTGTGTGCAAATATTTAATAAAATTGCAAATAATTTTTATTGGTTATAATGAAGAAATATAATTTTTATTCTAAGGAACCTAAATATTTTTGATGAAATTGTTTTAAAATTACTTTAAACATGTGAGACAATAAACTAGGTTATTGGATTAAAACCACTAAATATTTAAAGGACGTTTCTTTAAAGGCCAGGGGCCTGTTCCATCCAACAAATCCGTCTATTTGTTGAAAAAAATATTTAAGAGCGGGGAACAAAACTTTTATAGAATCTAAGAAGAAAAAATTTATTAAAATAATCCTGTTTGTAGTCCATACAGCTATATCTAAATTATTTTTCAATTTTTTTGAGTTTATGATTATATTTCTTTAGAGTGATAAGATACGAACTAATCCATAATCATTAGACTAAATCTAATAATATAGAATAAATAAAATAATACAGTAAATAATAGTTGATAAATTTTTTCTTAAAAATTCCAATTAATGTCATTTGGTATCAATAGGGAAAGAGAAGTGTCTACTTCGTAATTTTTGAATTTACTAAAAATAAAGACACTTTCAATAAATTTAAAGGTCACAGACTATATACTATAAAGTCAAAAAATAGGATTCATTCTTTTAGCAACAAGAGTAATTCTTTTGAGACAAATCACGTGTTAGTACATATTTAAACTGCTTCATGAGTTTAAGATAATAGTAACGTCTGAATAATTATATTGTTATTAATACGTAAAGAATATGAATTTGGACATGATAGCATATCAAAACTAGTTTACTAAGTATATATACTAGCCAAAAATCTATATATATATATATTATGATATAACATAGTAGAAACAATTTCAATCATAATTATAGTAATATTTTACTAAACAATATCAACAAGCATTATAATGAACTCCGTGTTGAGCAAGGTAATGATGATGTGGAACCTGAGGTCATCACCATAAGACATTACATAAAATTTTATTGTATTTATAGCCAGACTAATGATTTGATTTATTTATTATATATCCAATTTAAAACATTCCATATAGTTATAGAAAATATTCTGAAGAAGTCTCAAATATAGAGACGAAAACGCGTCGGGAAATCTATGTAAAATATATTTCTTCAACACCATAAATTATATAATAGAAATTATTATATTATATAAAAGATAAATTTTGCAGCTTCATAACTTTATTCTAAGTGAAATAAAAATAATAAAAATATTTTATAAGGATAAAAAATAAATATAAAAATATATAAATTAATAATAATAATATATAATATAAAATAATGATATTTAAAATAATATATAATAAATAATATATATTATAATAAATTAAATTATAATTTAAATATATTTTAAATATATAAATAATATCGTTTAAAATATGACGAAATCATCTAGGATCATTTAGAATCATATTTATCACCGTAGGAAATCTCGGACTACGACTCGACTATATTTACTGGTATTAATTATATTATATACTAATTACCTATATTATTATAATAGGATTATTATTTACTTTATGATATCTTCGATTACTTATTTACTTACTGAACTTATTATTATTATTCCTATTCATGGGTAACTATTATTAAGGGTTCTCATAGGGACCTGACCAGGAGGGCGTACCCTCACTGTAACATTCAATCGACTAACAATGTGTGCGACTTCATTCCCCTGGTATACACAAAAACCAGCAAACGCAGGAATCATCCATTAGGTATCAAAAACCCCGAAACTTCGGCATCTCCCCTCATTATGCACCCAATTTTTCTTCTCGCCTCTTGCCAAGAACTCTTCACATTTCTCGTACCTCCTAGGACGTATTCCCGGGTTACTCTAGAACTCACAGTCCAACTTTTCTTATCTTCGGCTCTTCCCAGCCGGTCTGATCCCAGACCACGACTGACACCACTATAACACCCGTTTAAACCAAGCCGAACTATAACATCCATCCGTATCCACATGACCAATACAAAGCCATCATAAATCTGTTCACTCAATTCGTATTGATATTTCAATCTCATTTACAATCTATTTTTCTTTCAACACCATCACATACCCCTTAATACGTTTTCATTCCTTACATAATTTATCAAAATCGTTCCCTAAACACCTTATAACACAACTCCCTAAGATTGTCCATCCTGAATAACATTAGTACTTTATATAGATCAATATACCTCTAATATTAATCCAGACTCATTAAGTGTTTCACAATAGCTGAATACATTAACACATGGTAATGACAAATAACATGTACACTTCATGCTAAGACTCCCATATTTAAATTAGCGCAGCTTCAACAATTAAAAGTCAATCTTTTACATATATCTTACCAATAGATTTAATTAGCACCGAGCTACCTTCCTACCATTCACAATCTTATCTTACTACACTTCTACCATCCTCCGCTTCCCTTTTCATCCAATCAAATATATCTCTAAATAATTTTAAACTCAGACATCAAATTGTTTCCAGTTGACTCAAACCATCCATACCAATTAAAACCTTCGCAAACGAGGGTGAACTGTCTTTCACTCAAACAACCCATTAACCTTGCCTGCATTATCTTTTAACGTATTTACTTCAAATCACACTCTCTTTTAAACACACTCCTCGCACAAATTATTCCACTGCTATCAATCATCTCTCAATTATTATGTTTTAAACAGATAAAAGATAATAGATTATTACATTCTACAGTGAATCAAATTATTAATTGTTATATAAGCCCACGCTTATATTAATCTTTCCTTGTTAGAAAAATATGCTATAAATGAATACCAATGCTAAAGTGTTTACAACTGTATTATCTATTGACAAATTAAAGATAACAATTAAATAACTAAGATACTATCTATATAATAATTATAGTACCTTAGAAAATTGAATTGGAATTTCGTTCATTCTTATGGATTCTGGAGCGCATAGATACTTTTTAATTCGATTTCATTATCACAGAGATTAAAATCTAACTTTGTATTAGATAGAAGCCTTTCTTTTAGAGTATAATAAAAGTATTCAAATGAAATTACTATATGATTAAAGTTTATTAATTAAACCATTAACCGATGTATTCAATACACGGTCACAAAGCAGAGCATAAGCAATGTATTTTCAACTTTACTTTATAATAAAAATAGGATTAAATATTTAATATATATAAATAAAAAATTATGTGAATAATATAATAATATATTATAAATGGTAAATTATATATATATATTATTATAATATATATATATATATAATATATCAACTATTATATAAATATTATATAAATATATATATATAATTATATATAATATATATATATATATACTTAAATATAAAATTATTATATTATATATATATATAATATATATTATTAATATATTACTATATTATATAATAATTAATATATATATGAATATATAGTAATATATTAATCGTAAACTCTTATTTAAAGGGATAGATTAGATTATGTAAAGAAACCAAAAAATAATTCTGAAAAATTTTCCCGTGCCCAGAGGTTTTTTTTTTTAAATTTGGTTTTTGTTTTTTTCAAAAGATTGTAAAATGCTAACTTTGATAGAATTTCTAAATATAAGACCTAAATGATAAGGAAATACCCTGAAACACTCTACAGAACATGGGAGCAATAATGGACTTAAAAAATAAATATACAAAAATAATTAAATAAAATAAATAAAATGAAATAAATTAAACGGAACAATTGTAGAACTCCACTTTGGAGTAACTGAGTTTGTTGATGTTTTCATAGATTTTTTTGCTCTTGATTAGTTTCTTGCATGTTAAACAAGATAAACTCCAGCTCTGAGGCATTTTATAGTATATATCAGCACTTATATAAACTATTAGTTAGTAAATTTTATGATAAGTTGTAAATATGAAAAAAGAGAATAGAGATAGATTTTGAAAAAAGTGGGTGGAAATTTGAAAAATTATTTTTTTTTTTAACTCCCCAAACATATGTGATGAATTGAAAATTAATAAATTGCGATTTTAATCATAGAAAAAGTTCCGAAATTCGTTATTGAAATCATAAGTAATGCAATTATTATGATTTTTTAAGGCGTAAATTTCAGTTGATATAATTATTCTGTGAATTAAAATTTAGTACTTCCAATAGTAAGAGTTTAAAAACTGAATAAAAAAGGCTTTAATAACTGAATAAAAATAGGCCTTTATAGAGAAAAGCATATAATAAATATAAGTTATTTATATTTCACATAAAAATAAATAAACCAGAAAATAATGAGAATATATTAATTAAATCTTATAATAATAAATTAATTATATATAAATAATTATCTTTTATAATTAAATAAAAAAAGTTTAAAACTTCATAAAACTTTATAGTTAAATGTAAATGTGTAATTTAAGTTAGAAGTGATTGTAAGATAAAGAGGAATAATGTAGATAGATTTGGAATATAAAATAGTGATATAATTTTAAGAAAAATAAACTAATTATACCTTCGGGTAAGTTATTTATTAACTTTTTTTTAATTATTAAAATTCTTAATTGGATTTGAATAATTTGGCACAAAACTGCAACTACACAGGACTTTTGCGCAGACATTCGACCTTAGTTTCAATTAGCTTTCTCGTAGTCAGAGTAAGTGAAATTAAGACTATATGTTAAATTACTCTATTAATTATTTTGTGCCTCATCTAAGACTTAAAGTAATTCTGGATAAACATGTATATTTTAATAATTAAAATACGGGATTGAAATATAAAATCATATAATTTTTTTAACAATTTTTTTCTTTTTTACAAAATATAAACTTTTAAATTTAATCAATCAAAATTATTGATTAGAAGGAATTAATTAAGATTGTTAATAGAAAGTTTACAGTTTAGCAAAAATATTTAAGTTTTTTAATAAGATTTCATAATAGATGAATGGCTGAAGGATAGTTGTAAAGGGATATTTGAAGTAGTAATATAAAAGAGTACATGGTAATATATATCTTATCCCTTTAAATCCCTATGTATATATATTATTGTTCTTATTTTACTTTTATATGACCAATTACTCTTTGTGTTTATCCTATATGAAAAAAAACTAAATAACGACTACACCTATGCTATCATCAACGCGAACCGGCTCTTAGCATTACAACACGAGGACACTAACATCAATCACTAACATCGAGCGACATCTCAATAATTAATCTTTGAGAATAAAAGATCAGTAACATAATTTTGTTATAAATATATTTCATCAATTAAAAAATATATTAATGGTTAATATAGTATGAAAGTGATTGAACTTCAAGTTCAGTCTGTACTTTGAAATATTAAACTTTCTAATAATTTCAAGCTCCGAAACGGTAAAAAATAATTAGACTCGTTGGCAACTCTTTTTCGCCGCATTGATAGCATGTCACAATTATGTTGATTCATTAATTATTACTAACCATTAATTTCGGCGATAAATTTTTACCAATAAAATAAATGGTCCCAACATGTATTAAATAAATTATTAACGTCGTAATTGATTGATATAAATAAAATTCATATTTAATTATATTTCTTAATATAGAAATATAATTTTATATTATATATATATTGTGATGGTATATATATGTATGTATAAAATATATTATATAAGTAAATTAAATTATGTTCATATTAATTACATTTTATGAACAACCAATATATTTTTTATTTAAGCTGACGAGCCAGCGCACTGGGATTTACTCTTTCATTACATATAAACCTATGGTACTTGACTAATACTTTATTATTATTATATCATATATTATTATTTTTGTACCTTACTTATTATTATTATTATTCTTTTGTCATATTATATATATAAATTTTATAAAAATTATATTTATATCAGATATGTAAATCTTTGACTTGTTAATGCATTTTAAGTATTTTAAATCATTTACCAATCGTCAGATATATTGTATCACTACTTAAAAAATACATTATAATATATATTACTCTCTAAGTATCTTATGTAAAATAGTATCTCAGTATTACACTATACTATGAACTATCTATTACTCTGTATGTATACGCATACCGTTATCTTATTCTCATATAGTTCATTTAATAGTCATATAATGAAATACATCTCTATTCAGAGCACTTATGCTGTTATATAAGTTGAAAGTGATTATTTTCACTCTCAAAAGGGAATAATAATTTCCTTCTTAATAATAAGTGGTATTATGAATGTAGAGGCGTCTCAGTGTCAGAAAGAGGCTCATAGTCAAACCACAGGAAATCGATATGCGAAAGACAGCATGAGTAGAGAAGGAACATGCGAAGCACTACTAATCAATGTGTCCCTAGTCAGGCAGACGTTGCTCTCTCCTATCGAAATCACAATCCGAGGATATTCTTCGTACTTGAGTACCGCGTGCTAACTTCAAAGCAACACAGCAAACTTGTAATCGCCCCTTCAGATAATCATGGTGTAATAACAGCCATGAAGAAGTGAGGTCCACTAGCATACACCAAAACGAGTCTATCCTAACCCTAGTGTTATTCCATCATAAGGGTCACGGGAGCAAACTCAAAAATCCACCCGAACAAAAACCAATATATCATGAGTAAAACTATCAAAAGTCCTCTTAACTTTTTCTGGAGCATTAGTACGTCTAATACTACTACTAGATTGCGTCAATAATATTTACATCTAGTGGTAAGTTCTACGCTCCCTCTTGTAAACCTGAAATAACCATTTCGTCACTCATAAGCTTCCTGATAATGGGCTTTGAGAAAGCCAACTGACAAAACGTTATTGACGAGTTTGTATGCTTCCTATGTGATGGTCTAAGTGCTTTAGAGCGTAAAATGGACTACTTGGGCTCCAGTGCAACCTTTAATTTGTGCTTTCTACTCAAGCTTGTAAACCTATTCGGGCAAATCTTCGCGGACCTGACAAAAGTTAAATAATATCTATCGAGACGTTTTTCTCGAAGACCTAAGTGCTCGAAATTTCGGACGAAACGATTTGCGATCTATATCAGAAGTACTCTCGAGACGCGACTAAAGATCGTGGATATTGTCCGGCTGGTTTCTATCTACATGAAGTGTGTCTATCTAGTCGTTTAACTTTACTGAGCGTTGATGGAATCGACTTGGCAAGTTGCTATGTGTTCAAATAAGTTCTGGGTCTAGATTTATAGATATGGGCTGAAGACTTGTGTCACTAGCTAAAACACCTTACTATCCGAACACAAATTTGGGCAGCAATACCGGTTTTTGCGCTATCAGGTCAGCGTTTCCTCGGTAGTAAAAATGAATAAAATATAACTTTATCTACGTATATCCCACAACCTCTATTCAGTCCAACTCAATCAACTATCACTACCAGCTCCAACTACTACTTCCTTGCTCTTTAACTATATATATTCATGTATTTCACATTACATTAGTTGAGATGAAGATTTGGATTGATATATAGGCTGTTTTGGATCCCAAGAACAGGATAATCCCCTGCCATTAAGGCACCCAATCATTTAACAACCCTATTACTGAAAATACTATTGCTACTATATATATATTTTTCTATATACTCTTTTTTTTTTTTATGACTTTTTCTTATCATTATATTCTCACATATTTGAGAAACTACTCTATTATTTAATGCCCTACCTGGTTATTACCCATCTACTCGTCCATTGCTATACTTACTAATGTAAACTATAATTTGTTTTGATCTCCGTTATATATTCAAGTAGTAATGTAATAATATTTTGTAGTAACTTATGTATATCATTGAGTCCCCTTTCCCTAATACTTTACTAACCCAAATCTTCTCTAACAGTAATAAAAACATTCAACAAATAAACTATCCATATCTTTATATTTACCGTGCTCTATCAACTCGCCTTCACCTTCCTACAACTTTCACAGTCTGCTCTATAGACATTTGGCTCTGAGCTACTTAACAATTCGATTTTCTGTCATTTGCATCTCTGAAGGTGAGGCACAAAACATTGATTTGCACAATATATAGTAGAGTAGTTGCTACTGTGAGAAAAATTTAGATTAGAATATTAAATTCGAAGTTAATTAACTTCTTACATTCCAGTTAGCTGCTATATAGTAATCATACAGCGAATTAAAAGAAAAATTAATTTTCAAATCATTACGGCATTAGATAAACTATATTCTAGTAAAAAATAAATCGAATCAAACTATTAGTATTTCTATTAAATTTTATTTGTCATAGCTTTTCTTGAAGTATCCTATTCTTTGATCGATATAATTTTAGATTCTAATATTATATAATTTAAATAATTGAATAGATTATTTATTATAGTTATATTATAATAAATTAGATTATTATATTTATGAGTATATAATAACATTAGAGTATATAAACAATCCCAAAATTAGCGTGACTTATAATTAATACTAAATTGAAGTTCTTGATATACTTTTGGAGATAAAAATTTAAAAGTAATCACGAATTGTTATTTTAATAAACTGAATCAATTTGAATAAATGGACGGATAATAATTTTATAAATGAATTAAGACATTTTATGAAAGAAGAATTTATAAGTGATGTTTTTTACACTGACGAGGAAAATTTGATGCAAAATTTAACGACCACAGTTGACCTAATAAAATGGTCGATGAACCACAGGAGTGGAGATGGTTTTTTTTGTTCAATATAGAATTCCTCGTCGCATGGGTCACTTAACGTGGGCGATTTATCAAAAAGCCATAGTAAAGTGGTAGGAGCTGGTGCGAGCAGACTGTGTATTCTCGGGCAAATATTGCGACCTATCTTACAGTGATTGCTGCTCTGCTCTGGGGAAACCGTCTTTTATGACACTAAATCAATTGTGACATTTGACATAATATCTAATCGAGTGATAACCTACAAATACGGTAGGATTTTACTGCTAGAGAGTGGTCTACCACCCGGTGCGTTAAAATTGGGTAGTGCTTTTTGAACCATTAAGCTGTGTAAAATAGTGTTGTTTCGTTTTTATAAAGATAGTTCTGACTTCTAAAAATTATCGTGAATTTTGATAAACCACTAAACATAAACACATAGCAAAATAAATAATATACGGGAGTTTTAATATCACCTTTGAACTATAGTTTACTGTTTAAAGCCATACTACTGTTTATTCCAGGAGGTTTTGTATACAGGTATATCACGGGTATTAGCAGTCGGATTAACGGATCGTTAGCCAAATCAAGATCCCGTATTATGATTAAAAGGCAACAATTAATACTGTGACACCTCAATTCTTATAGTGACTTACCAATAAAAAGTATTTTCCTAAATAAAGTATTAGCGTATTATAGTAAATAGCGTCTCCAATAAACAATTCCAGCGGGGCGTGAAGATCTTCGAGAAAAAAAGCTATAAATACCTAAAGTTTTAAAAGGATGGGGCCAAAAAACGCTTCCTATAATTTAATACTCACGATATGATCTCTAGTATCACGTAAGGGTAGGATAGCAATAATATATATTTAATTAGTAAAGTTGAGTGGTAGACATATTAATATCATAATCGTTGATAGACATGGAGTTGTTGTTCGTCGATCTTAGTCATATGTATGCTGATGCGATCTGAACATTCTCACAGTTAACACACATCCATCGCTACAAACACACTACGATCAAATCACACACTACATCACGATCACGTCACTCTACAGCGCTAGTCACCACACTACAGCACTCAGCTAGTGCTACACACAGCCTACTGAGCGATCCTACATTCATATAATATAAATATATACATATATATTATATATATATTATTGTGTTGAGTATGTGTTGATTGTGTGTTATATATATATTAATATACACTATATAAATAATGATATAATAGTGATGAAATAATATATAATAAATTGAAATAGATGTGTGTGTGTGTAGTGTGAATAAAAAATAGTGTGTATGAAATACATATTGGTAGTCCGATCCTGCTACAAAATCCACTAAACTTCTTAAGCTCACGCTCCTGCTGACAGCATCAGGTTAGTTAAAGCGGGGTTAATTTGCCAATCCTTTCACAATTTATAAAGCCTTTTTTTGAAAGTTCCGACTTGTGTGAAATGTCCGCTGTCTAAAATCCATCTCGCTTTCTATCATATTCTTATAGATAATAGAAAATCACTTAATTTGGTAGTCATCATAAGAAATTAGGCGAATCCGTATTATGTGCTACCATCGGTACTGTTGCTACCGAATCCGGCTGAATCCGTTCACTGCTACGCGTCTTGATTACCAATGTTACAGATTTGCCTCTTACAGTTACTCATAAGGTGAATAAACATTCACTATTTGCCTCTTGTTTCTAGGTTATTCTTATCATTCTTCAACTCTCATTTGAAGTCTCCAGGACTACTTTTTAAAACACAACCGTACTAACCCACAGCTAATGGTTTTTGGAAAGCACACCCAAAAACGACACGGATGACCAGGGTGAGACCCGATCTCTAGCACGGTAAAATCGGTAACCGTGTTAGTGCTTTTCCGAGTATGTCATAGCGCTGCAAAACGATTTCCAGGACGACTCACTGGTCCGGCGTCTTCAAGTCCCCTTTCCTTCCAGATCCGCATCATTTTATATATCAACCTTAATATCGAAATTATATGAGAGCGCACTTGGATGTTTAGCTCAACAACTTCGTGTTACTTCTATAAAATTTCTAATTATATTATTATTACTCTATATATCATTAATTTATTATTGGTATTATTATTATTATATTAGTTATTTATATTATATTATTATTATTTAATTTATTATATTATTACTAGGTTTTATATTATAATTAAATTATTATTATTATTACTATATTATTTATTATATTTATATCTATATAAACTATTATATACTTATCTGATTATCATCACACCATTCCAACCTTATATTTCCTTTTAATTTCCCTGTCTCTCTGTCATTTTCCTCGTCCAATATCCGTCATTCAAATTTCGAAGAAAGTGAGCTTCGTAAGTATTGCAAAAACGCTCAATATCCTCCGTAACATTTAATATTTTACACCTGATTAAGCAACGCATGCATTCAACATAACAAATTTATCATTTCCGCACCGTTAGCATACATTTTACGTATATACATACTATTTATGAATACATACATACATACATAAATACATTATATATACGTATATAAATATAAATATATAAATACGTACACAGACAAATAAACGCACTTAAACATACTTTAATATAAAGGCAAAATAGTTTTTTTTGACACACACAACATTGATTTCAGATCTCATGTCCATATTCATATACACGACATTTGCCATGATACACACACAAATACTTAAACATTCTAAAATATACACAGACGAATATACACATAAAAAAGCATGTATCCTAAGTTTGTTTTCGATACACACAATCTTAGCTTGATATTTCAACTCCAATATTTACATAAAGAACTTCAACCGTGAACGAAGACCAAAAAAACTATAATAAAAATGAGCTATAATTAAAAATAGGATAAAAAACTATAATATGAATACAGCCCTTTACATGTACATGAATTATTCAATTATGAAAAGGTAAAAAATATATTCAAATTTAAATTTTATTAGGAAGAGAGAATAAAGTTTAAATTTAGAGTTTAGAACGAAGATGATGTCTGGTTTGTTTGTTTTATAGACGTGTGTGTTTATATAGACTGAAGTTTGTGTGTTTTCTGTAAGTGTGTTTTTGTTGAATGTAGTTTGTGTATTTTGTATAAGTGTGTTTTATAGAGTGTAATTTGTGTGTTTTATGAAAGTGTGTTTTTGTTGAATATAGCTTGTGTATTTTGTATATGTGTGTTTTATAGACTGAAGTTTGTGTGTTTTGTACAAGTGTGTTTTGTACAAGTGTGTCTATATATATATATATATATATATATATATATATATATATATATATATATATATATATATATATATATATATATATATATATATATATATATATATATATATATATATATATATATATATATATATATATATATATATATATATATAAATATATATATATATAGTATATATATATATATATATATATATATATATATATATATATATATATATATATATATATATATATATATATATATTAAACTGTCATCCCTCAGTAAGATCATATTTTTCTTGGAAAATCCCTTCTGGGTAAACCACGATCTGTCAGTGGGACCCATCGTGAAAGGTTCTTGGGTTACACCAGAATAACGACTAAATCCGCTGCTGGCCAGACCAGGCCTATCGCGGATGCCAGGAAGTTTTCTCATTAGTAGCAGAGCACGCTACCAATGTAGTCATTAACGTCTGAGTGGGACGAAGCTAGACTTAATAGAGAATAGCTCACATTTTTTTGACTATTCAAACGTCTGTCATGTCCATCACATTATCAGTGTTTCATATTCGTCCACTAATTATTCCGTCCATTCTTCTGTTCCTCTGATTTCTATCAGACACTTAGTTTGTTTTTCTGTCAGTTGGTTCATCTATCTCTTACTTTATACATTTGTCTCACTGTCCTTCATTCTTTATATCTGTTTCTAACTGTTTCTGTCTATCTGTTTCGTTCTTTAATCAGATTTCTTTACCTTCATTACCATTCCAACTTTATATTTCCTTTCTATTTTCCTGTCTCTCTCTCTCTTTCATTTTCCTCGTCCAATATCCGTCATTCAAATTTCGAAGTAAGTGAGCTTCGTAAGTATTGCATAAACGCTCAATATCCTCCGTAACATTTAATATTTTACGCCTGATTAAGCAACGCAGGCATTCAACATAACAAATTTATCATTTCCACACCGTTAGCATACATTATACTTATATACATACTGTTTATGCATACATACATACATGCATTATATAAACGTATATAAATAGCTAAATACATATGCAGATAAATAAAGACACAAACATACTTTTTAATATATAGGCAAAGTAGTTTTTCTGATACACACAACATTGATCTCAGATCTCATGTCCATTTTCATATACACGACATTTGACATGATAGACACGCAAATATTTAAACACTCAGAAATAGACACAAACTAATATACATATAATAAAAACATATATCTGAAGTTTGTTTTAGATACACACAATCTTAGCTTGATATTTCAACTCCAATATTTACATAAAGAACTTCAACCGTGAACGAAGACCAAAAAAACTATAATAAAAATAAACTATAATAAAAAATATTATAAAAACTATAATATGAATACAGCCCTTTACATGTACATGAATTATTCAATTATGAAGAGGTAAAAAATAAATTCAAATTGAAATTTTATTAGGAAGAGAGAATAAAATTTAAATTTAGAGTTTAGAACGAAGATGATGTCTGTTTTTTTTTTTGTTTTATAGAAGTGTGTGTTTTATAGACTGTAGTTTGTGTGTTTTGTGTAAGTGTGTTTTTGTTGAGTATAGTTTGTGTATTTTATATAAGTGTGTTTCATAGAGCGCAGTTTGTGTGTTTTATTTAAGTGTGCTTTGGTTGAATATTGTTTGTGTTTTGTTTAAGTGTGCTTTATAGACTGTAGTTTGTGTTTTTTGTATGTGTGCTTTTGTTGAAAATATAGTTTGTGTGTTTAGTATAATGGTGTTTTTGCTGAAAACAGGTTTTATTGTGTATGTGTCTGATTGGTAGACTGAATTTTGTGTGTATTGTATAAGTGTGTTTTTGCTGAATATGATTTATGTATTTTGTATAAGTGTTCTTCGTAGACTGTAGTTTGTGTGTTTAGCATAAATGTTTTTGTTGAATATAGTTTGTGTGTTTTTTATGTGTATTCTTGCTTAATATAGCTTGTGTGTTTTGAATAAGTGTGTTTTATAGACTGTAGTTTGTGTGATATGTGTAGGTGTACTTTTGCTGAATATATTTTGCGTGTTTTGTATAAATGTATTTTATAGACTGTAGTTTGTATTTTATATAAATTTGGTTTTTATTGAATAAGGTTTGTGTGTTTTGTATAAGCGTGTTTCTTAGACTGTGTAGTTTGTGTGTTTTGTATAAGCGTGTTTCTTAGACTGTGTAGTTTGTGTGTTTTGTATAAGTGTGTTTTTGTTGAATTTTTAATTTTTGTTCTCCAGTTCTTTAAACAATTTCACATAAATTTGCAGGAAAGAAAAAAAAATAATGGGAAACGTAATGGGAAAAACTAAAGGAAGTAAAATTGAATTGTTTTTTCATCTTTTTTTCTTTTTTCTTTCATTCTTTCATTTTTTTATTATTTAATTTCAATAGCATAAATTATTTTAATATGAAAGAATGTATATACGGTATATATATATATATATATATATATATATATATATATATATATATATATATATATATATATATATTATATATATATATATGTATATATATATATATATATACATATATATTTAAATATATATGACATTTATAAGATGATGACTCCGTTTATAGGGGGAAAATTTTCGGTAAGAAAAACAACGAATTTCGAGTATTTTCTTTATTGTGGCAATTTCTATTAAAAAATTATTATCGTTATTTGCATATATCTATGAATTTTAATATTTATTAAGTAAATTTTTTATAAAATTATAAAATGTTTCTAATAATAATAATAATAATTATATTAAAATTAACAATTATTATTATTATTATTATTATTATTATTATTATTATTATTATTATTATTATTATTATTATTATTATTATTATTATTATTATTATTGTTATTATTATTATTATTTTATTATTATTATTATTATTATTATTATTATTATTATTATTATTATTATTATTATTATTATTATTATTATTATTATTATTATTATTATTATTATTATTATTATTATTTAACTTTAATATGAATTTGATTTTTTTCTAAGCTCTTTTATTTTTATTCTTCTTTTTTTTTATTATTACTATAATTTATGGGAGTATTTTTATTTTAAAAACTCCACTACGGACCCGCGAGAGCATAGCGAGCGGGGCACCTTCAGCTTTAGCGGGGAACGTGGGGGATGATATAGAGGGGCGGTGCTGGATAAAAAAATAAAATATATAAAAATATCAAATATCAATTTATTAATATCATGGCGTCTCTACAAACTTTAGGTACATTCATCAATTTTTAAACTGATTCATTTTTATAGACTATAGGTGTGAAGCACAAAAAAATATATAGCAATTTCTTTTCACTTTCTGTTAATATTAATTAAATTACATTTGAAAATCCAGTATTTACTAATGTATTTACCCTAAAATCATAGAAATTATTTTAGATTTTTCATTGATCTTCGTTCCTGGAGTCAACATCTTATAAATAGATATATATATATATATATATATATATATATATATATATATATATATATATATATATATATATATATATATATATATATATATATATATATATATATATATATATATATATATATATATATATATATATATATATATATATGTATTTTTATATATATATATATATAGCAGTATATATATATATATATATATATATATATATATATATATATATAATATATATATATATATATATATATATATATATATATATATATATATATATATATATATATATATATTATATATATTTATATATATATATATATATATATATATATATATATATATATATATATATATATATATAGTTATACATATATATATATATATATATATATATATATATATAACTGTTCTCTATAAACATGTCAATGTCTTGTTAGAAAGATTGCCTTACTAATGTAAATATCTTAAAAAATGCCAAATGTCTCCAACCAAATACGTCATTGTCAGAGGTAAACAAATTCCTAAGCCAAGTTCATTCTGCTTCTGAAGTAGGATGAAGTTAGAGTTAATAGAGAATAGCCCACATTCTCTCGCTCTACCCAGTCTGGAACCCAGCATCTCTTTGCTAGGCGAGTGCTCTACCTTTGAGAGTGCTCTCTCTCCTCTCTCTCTCTCTCTCTCTCTCTCTCTTCTCTATATATATATATATATATATATATATATATATATATATATATATATATATATATATATATATATATATATATTGAAGCGGCGCACGGTGCGAAAGCGTTCACGATAAATGCGAAAACGGTTAAACACCCAAATTATATTGACCGAACGAAGTACAATG
>JABUQX010129257.1:0-34102 GCA_015478945.1 Trachelipus rathkii | reverse complement strand
ACGCCGCTCCCACCAGAGGGACACAACTTAGCCAGTCATTCAAATTATAGTTTAGCGTAGCAACAGCCGCACGACATAGGCTCCCCCAATCGGCCCGATCAAGTGCCAGAAAAAACGAGCAGGGCAGGAAGGATGGAGCTGTTTGGAGAGAAAGTATTTAAAATCTAAGAGATATTAGGTTGTGGTCAAATTTACCGATAGGAGCGAAAGTGGTGTATTTTAAGAGAGAAAGACTAGTGTGAAACATAGGTCAAGTCGTGTTCAAGAAATTGGTTAGGACGATCCGGAATTGTGTGGGTTCTAAAGGCTCCAGACGTTTGAGAATGCTGAATGATCTCGCCCTCCTCCCCACCTTAAATCGGTCAATTCGAGTGAGAGACCCCCAACCATTCAGTGTATGTACATTGAAATCCCCTAAATTGAGAGGACCTCAGTTACTTTTTGGATGTGAAGACGTATCTAACAGCTCTCGTGCAGTGTATAGCTAACGATATTCAAAAAAGGCGTTGAAAATCTGTTCTTTTGTTAGGAGACTCCAGTAGCAGAAGCACAAGATTATTGTAGTTTTAGAAGGAGAAAGATTTTAAGCCATAGACAATCGAAATTAGGAAATTCGAGATTCACGAGACGTGTTACAGGAGTATTTATGTAACATAGGCACCCATACCCATCCCTATGACGGACAAATTTATAACATAAGTTAATAGCTTGGACATACCTTAAACGGCAGTTTAGAGGAAGGAATTCTTAGCTACTGTGTTCTCTCAGACAGGAGCAAAAGCGTTAGGGCTAGCAGTTTTAGAGACGCTCGTGGTTGTCTACGGATGCAGAGTTAGTAGAGTACAAGCCGGCGGATGTTTGGTAATAGTCTGATAAGAACAGCCGCCGGTCTGTGAACCTGCTCATCACCACACTGCACACACAACAAACACAAAAAACATATCACTCAACGCAACCTAGACACAGACAAAAAACCGACAGCTGAAACTGCAGTAAAGTCACTCCCGCCTCACTCACTAAAATAACTCGGTAATGATTAAATGCTCAAACACCGCTATTTACAATAATATGGTAAAACTGAAAAAAAAATAAACATTTCCATGAGCACAGATTAAACCCCAACCAGGAAGCACATATCCCTAACTACGATTACGAATATAAAAAAAATACCAATCATTCAACATAAAACTAAAATAAAATAAATAAAACATAATAGCAATTTCTAAAATAACATATATATATATTATATATACTTATAATATATTATATTAATATAATATACTATATATATATATAATATATATAATACTCATTATATTTATATACTATTTATATTTGTCATGTATGTGTGTTGAGTTTGCGTACTGCTTTGATTTACATAACACCTTAATTATATAAATTATATATATATATTATATATATAATATATATATATATATACTACTATATATTATACTATATCATATCACTATTTGGTACTCATACTTTTTAAAATATATATATACTATATATATAACCATTATATATATATATCTACTATATACTTATATATACTATTATATACTATATATATATATACTATATTATATATATTAAATATTATATATATATATATATTATAATATATAATATATATTACTATATATATATTATAATATTATTTATATATATATAATATATATATATATATATATAGTATATATTAGTATATGGTTATAATTGGTTTAAATCACTAAACCTTTGGGTTTACAAACTACATACTCATATCTCAAATATCTATCCACTAGATACAGGGAAAAGGTTTTACATTGTCTCGGCATTCCCTGGTAACATTTTAGTGGCGGAAAAATTGAAAAGAAAAACTCCTATCTTCAAAAACTACAATAGGCCTTCTATATGCAAAAATAGGGTATATTACATTTTTGAAGAAATCCTGTAAATTTTATATCTCTGTGTTAAAATAATAATAAATAAAAAAATAATAATTAAAAGAAAATAAAGTAAATATTGGCTTATTTTTTTTTAGGGAGCAGGGGACATAAGTATACTATATAGCTATAATCTTTATAATATATATTATATATATATTACTATATACTATTATATATACCTATATATCATAACTTAATTATATATATATTATATAATTCTTATACCTATATATATATATATATAGATTTATATTCATAATAGTTTAATATATAATATATAATAGTATATATATATCCTATAATATATATATAGTACTCTATATATATAATCTATTATATATGAGCTTATACTCGACTATAACACTATATTATACTATTCAAATATATATACAAATAATTATATATAATTCATTATATATATATATATATATATATATATATATATATATACTATACTATATATATATATTATATATTATATATTATTATACTATATATATATAGTTATACTATATTATTATTTCTGTAAAGGTATGCAGCGGCCATTTTTAAGGGGCTCGAGCCCGACGGGAGAGAGGGGGACGTTTCCATACCCCCTACGGGGAGGGGCGGAGGAACCCCTTCTCTCCTCCCTTTACATCTCAAATACCAAAAGAGCGGGGTTTCCACAAGACCCTCCCGGAGGTGCGGAACATAGTTCCCTACCCCCGGTAGTTCCCTGGAAGGCCCGAGAATCCCTTCACACCTCCCTGCCATCGGTGCGGTCTGTTACCCTTGGGGTATTTCTTTAGTTAAAAACAAAAAAATAATTTAATAGAAAGTCTATTATTTTTTAACCACGACTATCTAATAAAGGTCTCTATAATAGCGCTCTCTCTAATTCATTATTATTCATCAATTATTAAATATAAATCTTCTTTGTACATTTCTTATGTAAAATCTGTTACCAGGATTCCACACAATGTATCTCCCATCCTTTGCTGTAGCTATTGTAGTTTTGAGATATATATATATATTTTTTTATTACATTTTTCCGCACTCAAAATTGTTACCAGCGATTCCATAAACAATGTATTTCTTGTCCTGTAATTCCTATTTTAAGTTTTTGAGATATGACGTTGTTTGCTTTTACAAAGCAAATTCACTCATCGCTATATATATATATATTATATATATATATATACTATATATATATACTATAGTATATTATACCTATATATATATATAACTATTAATATATATATATTATATATACTATTATATAATATATATACTATATATATCCTCCATCCATATCTCCGCACAACTCTCATACATTAAGGGAAAAAAATATATCAATTTTTTATTACATTTTTTATAAATTTTTTAAATTTTTATTTCAAAAAATGATTGTTATATTTGTAAAGATTTAGCCCATAATTTTCGTTAGTGCCGCACACGTTCTAGACTTTATATATATATTATATATATTATATATTTATATATATATAATATTATATATAATTTAATTATATATATAATATATATATATATATTATATATATATATGATATATTAGTATTATAAAATATATTATATTATAATATTATATATATAATATATATATAATCATATATATATATAAGTATATATTATTAATTATATATTATATACATATTAATATAATATATTAATATTTATATATATATAAATATATATATATATATATATATATATATTAATATATTTATATTATATATTATAATGGTCACCTAAAACTTAAAGCAAGATACAGGGTTAATCATATCGCCCCTACAACTTAATTATGATGAACAAGACCCGACTGTGTTGGAAGCATCAAGAGTTTTTGCTGAAAAATTGGTAGAAAAAAAAATAGTCTATAAAAATCAATAAAAACCGTTTTATTTTTTGTCATTTAAATCTTACACAAACTTACTAGAGGTTAGAGAAAACTAAATTAACATATATGGAAATAACAAAAAGCAATGATGAATATGTAGAGAAATAAAGGAAATAAATAAATTTTTTATATATATTATAATGACCAAATACTTTCGTTATTCTAAATTAAATGTGGCTTAAGTTGTTAGCGGTCACGATGAGCCGACGGTGGGACAGAGGGGGACGTAATCTCGTCTACGCCGACAGAGACCGAGGGAGGCCGAGAGACCCCTGGGACTATCTTTGTCAATCTTTGGTTATTACCCTGGGTATCCTTTAGGGTTAAAAAAAAAATAAAAAACAATTTTTTTACCATTTATTTTCATACAAATTCATGACGGTCTTGATATCTAAAATATGTTATTAGTTTTCTATTGTAACCTATAATTGTCAAGTTTGGTAGTGATATAAACTAAACCAGAAGCCATATGAATAAAATAAACTTTATAATTTAGCTTTTTTTTTCAATTAAACAAATTTCATATACTCGCATGATTCACATATGGATTTAATTCCAGGTATTCTTATATGTTAACCTATTATCTTTAATATTCCGATAATATTGATGCGATATAAACTACTAGGTTTCATACCCATATAAATTAATATACTATATATCATATATAATGTATATATATTATATATATATATAATATAATATATTATATATATATATATATATACTATATGTAATATGTTGTCTCGTGTTTGTTGTATGTACATTTCTTATTATTACTTATGTCTCTCATTAGTACCTACTATATATACTTTACTTCAAAAGGTAACTATACTTATTAGTTCAATAACGGGTGTTGCAATTAGTCTACCCCCTTTGTCTTGAGTTCCACCTCTTAATAAAGTAAGATAATATTAGTTATTCTATAAGAAAAAGTAAAGTTGTGATCATCTCCTTTTATTCTCTAAACGTTATATATTGGCAGCTCTTGAATACCTTCGCTGCCAGGGTTTAGCAGCTCATGAGATTTCTTTGTATGCTTTTGACGCTATGTCTTACTCGCAAAAACTTGCGTTCCCACGATTGCAGTTTTTTTTGTTTCTTTGTCTCTCTCCCCTCTTTATATAATAAACGATAAAAAAATTATATTATTTACTTCCTTAGACTTTATTATGGTAATTAGATTTCTGCAGATGTCTTATTTATGTTACCCCCTTTCTACTCTCTTACCTATTCAATATTTTCAACCCGTTCACTCCCATCTCTCTCTTCATTCTTACTTATTACATACAAATTTTTGTTTTAAAATCAGTTTTTCTTTTGACAAAAAGGAATCTGAGAAGATTGCATGGCATATATATATACCAGCACCGGGCAGCGGGGGGCGTGAGGTGACCGGGCGGAGCTTAAGCGACTCAGTGGCGAGTAGATGTATATTGTCAAGCGTGTGTGCGCGTATAATTGACTATGTAATTTCTTTTATATAGTTAACATACATATATATATTATTACTCATATAATATATATTAATAATAATATTAATATATATAATCTATTATATATATAATATATCTATATATATAATATATTATTAAACTGAAGTAATTCATTTACTTGACATACTATTAACATTTTAAAATTTTAAGATTCATATATATTATAATAATAACCTTATATAATAATAATAATATTGAAAAAGAATGAATCTAAAAATTTACTTTTTTATATATTTTGAAGTTTCGATCCTCAATCTCGGTAGGGAATTTAATTATACATTGACTTAAAATGCACATGATTTTATATATTTCTATGTAAATATATATTTTTACTCCTACTATTGACATAGTACCAGAACATACAGCAAAAAGACACAAGACATAAACATAAGTGCTTATTATCTTAAAACATTAGTGAACTCAGTATATAGAGAGAAAGAGACAGACCAGACAAATACGTAACTATAGAGTAGACGAATAGTATAATAGATGAAACGAGATAGTATAGACGATGAAGAGTAAGTAAGATGAGATGAGATCAAGATCAGATATATACGATAGAGACGAGAGAGATAAGTAAGAGGAGAGCATGAAAGAGATATCAATAATATTATCACTGAGTATAGATAGGAGATAGAGAGAGAGAGTATTGAATATATATATATATATATATTATTAATTATACATTATATATATACTATCACTATATATATATATTATATATATCTATATATATATATACTACGTATACATTATATATTAATTAATAACAATTATATATAATATATTATATATAACTATATATATATATATATATTTTTATATAAATATATTATATACAATATATATATACTATATTATTTTCGGTTAGATAGAGAGGAGAGAAAGAGATATCTACTGAATCATTTATTTAGGATTTGAAAAAGGACAAACATTTCATAAATATTGAATACCTAAACATCTATAATATTTGTGAGTTCTCGGTAAAATACTAATTTTAATTAGAATGACATTCCTGAGTAGTACATATTTGAATCGTTCATATTAATAAATAATTCTTAGTATAATGTTAAAGGGGACCAACTAAAGTGTTCCAGGACATTTCGAAGATATATCCTATAGGGATATATTAAAATTATCTATCCAAATACCCATGTTCAAGAATTGATTACCTATACTTTTGCTAAGTAGTCTCGGTATATAAGATTTCATTACAACCTGTCCTGGATCATTTGAATGTTCCTAATGAAGTGCATATTTAGTAAATCTATTTTATAAGACTAATATATGTAAATACATGAAAATTACTAATAAAATTGATCCTCAGACCCATTCTTTTACGTTGTATTACTGTATACTGGCTACAAATTCTTCTAAATTCTTTTTAGAATACTTCAAACCTGCAGACATCACCTCTCATATATAATTCCCGTAAAAATATAAGTTCCCCCTTACGATACCATATAAAGTCTTTATCTGGAAACATATATTCTTACTTAAATAGGAAGGATTATAAAGTTATATATATATGAATCTTTTTTTTTTTTCTCTATTTAAATTTATTATCTGTGTTTGAATTTTCACACTCTAGTGCCAAATGAACTTTGTTCACATATATGTCTGGTACTCCGATTCTGTTTCCACACTACAATTTCTAAT
The DNA here is from genome assembly GCA_015478945.1 of Trachelipus rathkii. Classification (NCBI taxonomy): domain Eukaryota; kingdom Metazoa; phylum Arthropoda; class Malacostraca; order Isopoda; family Trachelipodidae; genus Trachelipus; species Trachelipus rathkii. The sequence goes on along the minus strand of JABUQX010129257.1, from coordinate 27,119 downwards.
TATATAATTGTTACATACGATATATTTTATCCCTCCCAACCATCACCCTTATAAAATGGAACAACAACTCTCAATATTATATCAAATGATCCTAGGCTCATATTTACCCTATATATATATTATTAATATTAGAATCCAAACATTATTCTTCCAGTGATACCTAGAATATTACCATTATTAATTTTGTATTAACTAGAAGAGCTATATATATCACAGGGCCACCCTATTACACTTTATCAATTAATCAAAATAAATAGTTGACTCCCCATTCCCCACTATTACACTAGGCACTTTCTAAAGACTTGAGTCCAGGGTCGTCTCAAAATGACTCCAAACTACATTCACAGATTTATTAAGACACTCTTAATGATAACATAACATTATTTATAAGATGTTTTCATTTTCAAGTGTATCGAAGAACATCTTTTCTTATCAATAACTGTCCCCGGATACATTCCTCAGTAAAGTATTTGTTTCCCAGTACGATCTCAAAGCCTCTCGGGGACACTCTAAAAGATTATTTAAACCGTTAATACATTTCGGAATGTTACGTGATCAATTATATAGAATTCTTTGAGGGTATACTTACATACAGAAGTCGCCCTACGACCTACTCATGATAATAGTGCTTCTCGGTCCTACATCTTCTAATAATAATGCTACCTTGTTAACCATACATTGAAATAGTTGCTATACTAACTTCTGAAAATGCAGTTCTCATCTCGAGACACTTTTTGGAATTAGTTACTCAATGATACATTTCCAGAAGTCTCAAAAACACTCATTTTATAAGATGTTTTCTTGTTCCGTGAGGTCTCAAAATCTCATGGGACACTTCGAAATGACCCTGGATATTCTAAGGCAAAGCGATACATCTCAAAGTGTCCCGGGACATCTCTAAGTATTTTGGGACATTTTAAAACGTCGGAAGATATCTCTAAGTGTTCCAAAACACCTTAAAGTGTCCCAAAACATCTTTAAAGTGATAGACATTTACTTGAAATTTACAGTAAGGATTGAATTAAAATTATAGCTTATCGTGATGATATAGATTATCATTATCATCACTTGAACTTCAATTTCTTCCCCTAAATTATATCTGGATACTAATAATGTGCTACAGAAGTTTAAGGTGAGAGTGTAAATAGCTTAAGCACCTTAACACTAGAAATCTTTTAAATATCACTCTAGTTTTATAGATTAAGATATATATTTCTCATATAGGAGACGTGATTAATATTTCATAAAAGATCCATGGTTATTCCAGATTTCCTACCCGGGGGTAGCATCTCTTTTAAACTTTCACTAGTATTTACAAAAATCATGGCCACTCTAATGATTATAACGTTTATATATTATCCATGGGTTCCAGGAATTCTTGGTAAATAAGTTAGGATTCCATTTAATTAAACAGTGTAAATTTATTTCTCTTCACTGTATTTTAATACTTAACGAATATCAAGATATATAATATATAGTATACTATAGGTAAAACTAATTTACTAACATGATTATACGACTTTCTCACTAGTATTTACCTATAATTAATTAACATTACTTATACATTCATTTTCAGAGTACTATACTGACTTCTTTATTACGATATTTTCTGATATCTCACAAAATGACTTATTTTGATTTATGTCACGATGCCAATCCCTCAAAAATTTTACCTGAATTACCTTGCAAAAAATGCCCAGCTGGGAATCCTACTTAACGAGCCTCTAATCTGGTGCTACAATTATATTAATTAATTACTATATATTCCAATAAATATAATTTTATTTTGTTTTTATATTATTTAGTTATGTATTTTAAAGTTGTTATTTAATTATTATTTATTATTATTATAATAATTTAATTATATATTATTATTATTAAGTTATTATTAATTATATATATATTTATTATGTATTTATTTAATTTATTAATTATTTATATTATATTTATAATTATTATTATTATATATATAATTATTATTTATTAAATTATTTATTATTATATTATAAATATAAATGTATAACCTTATATTTATTGATATATGCAAAATAATAAAGAATTATTATAGAATCATATAATTTATTTAATTGAATTATTTAATTATTCATAATTAATAAGTCATTAGAAATGTATAGATTAATAAAGTCAATTAGCAATATTTAAAGTGAACAATAAATATACAAGTAGAGATCTCAAGATAGGTTGTTGCCCCGATATATCACGTCCATACTCAATTTCTCTTCCTATACCTTTAGATAAGATTTAAAAAAAATTAAACAGGTCAAATTTGAAAAGGACACTTATGCCATAACTCCAGTCTTCAGTTCTATACTTATCCCAATAAAGGATAAAAAAAGGATGAATGGTGGTATATATACCAAAAATTTCGTGCTCTCCTCTATCTCTCTTTCACGAGAGAACAGTTCGGGATAATAACTGAATAGTTTGTTTGTCTTAGATCATGAACTATATATCCACTTTTACACAAATATGATAAACTAATATTATTGTATGAGGAGAGGAGATATAGTGCTCTATTTGACTAAATGCTTGCTCCGCCTTACATATTATAAAATTAAGGCAAGAAAATCGGGTGGTTGTCTTTTTGGTTTTAATATTTACCTCTTTCACTAAAATTAGTGCCAAGGACAGTTGTCGTCCTAGTTCCAAAAACATTTTTAACCTCACACACAAGAAAATGATTAACATCACAATAATTAGTAATTCTTCTCTAGTAACAAAATCCTATCTCTAGTATTATACTTAGGGCAGATTTGGTAGCAACACACAATACTACAGCATGTGGCTCTTGCTCATGTGTCTCGCACTCCTCTATCATTTCGCACAAAAAACGATGAAACACACAAAGGTTATCCCATTTTCCCATGTGATTAACCATTTAATGTTTAGAACCTAGAATAATAAACGAAAAGATGCCAAATCAGCGTACAACGAGACAAAAGTATCGAATAATATTAAAATTTATAGGGGTTCTATATTTTATTAAAAGGACGTTTTGTTTACATGAAGTATCAGGCAATTCACCAAATTCCTGAGACAAAAACAACAATTTTGCTGGAAGAAGAGTGTTAAGCCTTGTGTCTTATAAGTATTGTGTAAATTTATGGAAAAAGTGGATGGTTTTAGTCCTAAATTTTTGATATGTAGATATCAATTTTTGAGGAAAAAGACTCAGAATTAGGGTTTTAAATCAAGAGAATTAGCTAGAAGCTCGTCATGAACAGCTTGATTACGAGTGAGCATGGATAAGGGGACAAAGAATTATGTTTTCAGCAGTTTAAAATTAAGATATGACCCCTAATATCTCAATCCATCACACCACACCACATTTGAATAAATCTAGTGAGAATATAATAGAAGCCATTGTGAGAAGTTTGTCCCAAGCGACTCATGTGCAGCTATTGTATAATAAAAATTTGAGAAGAGAAGGACCAAAAATTAAACCATCCTTCCTCTGCCCTTTAGAATGCGAACAACCAGCAGAGATTTTTATTTCACACTTACGCAATTTCAATTGACGCTTATACAAAGATATGCGATGAGGTTAAATTAACGTTAAGGATATAAGTTATTACTCTATGAGTTCCAAATTAAAATAAAAGCCGTAAAAATGTTGACAAGGAAGTATACACCATTTATAGTCCTTTAACTCACTTTATTGGAAACCATTTAGAGAAAATACGGAACACGAAGAAAAATTACACTATTTAGTGTCTACCTCTAATCTTTACTAATCTCGCATATGACAATAGTACTCCGACAGAAGGGTATAACATTTGTCTTCGTCCTCTCTCCACAAATATCTTATTCCTTATAAATTTGAGTAAGTAAAATAATATACTAAGGATCTCTAATTACCTGAAAATAAAAAACTGTTCCCTAGAGTCCGACCTATATACATCTATATAACTATATTGAATAACGATACATAATTGGCACCCAAGATTTTATCAAAAACTTGGGAATATCAGAGGTATGTGATACCAGTCTCACCCTTGGTGTACAATTAATTTGGAACAAGTGAAAACCCTAATATAACCTGGAATAAGAATGAGTTATTTCAGTGTCACTCCTACTCTTTTAAATTAGAACGAAGCAGAAGTTGTCACATTCAAACACTTACTGTTTAAAATTCGAACAAGATGTCAGTCCCAGACCCACTTTAACTCTTCAATTTGGAACAAGGCTGGAGTTTCCCTAATCCCACTTTTACTGTTATTATTTAATAGGAAAATGGATAGGGGTTGTTCACAGTTCCACCTTACTATTAAATTGTAACAACACCGGGAAGTGTCATAGTTCCACTCTAACCTCAAATAAAGTGTAGCTAATTACGACATAAATCAAACAATTCACTAACATCACCCATTGGAGTACTATGCAAAAACAGAAAAGGCTAAAGATATATAGACACACAATAACAGACAGAGGAGCTGCAATTGTATAGCGCACACACCTATCTCTCTATTAATGTAAAGGACAATGACAGGAAAGTATCACAGTCACAGGCCAATTAATAAAATGGTAACAGATGACTAGGAAGTGCCACTCGACTACACATCAACCTGCAATTTAAATAAATTGCTGACCAATATACAAGAGAGGAAATTGATTCACAAGTCCCATCGTTCTTATTTTATAATAACTATTACAGAGTATTGGTCACAAGTTGTCACACCGCCTCGACTCTCACTCATCGTAATATGATAAACAAAGCTCGAGGGAACATATGGGTACAGCTTAGGTGGCTCTCTGCACGCCTTACACCGAAAATAATAATAAAGGTTTAAAAAACGAGTACTCATAAGGAAAAGTATTGGTCACATTCACCCTCTCATTATCCATTATTAAACAAATATATCAAAAAGATAACAGCTGAACTGAATGTGTCAACAGTGCACACAGCAATCACCTTATTAATAATATAAGGCACAATACACGGAGTGCTAAATCTGAAGCTTCTTACAGTTAGAGCTATATTACATTATAACTTTTATATACAACTACTCTAAACAGAGGAGCCAGTTACTCACACAGAAAAGTGTTATACAAAAGTTCTACCTTTATATTTCAATATATAAGGAGATGTGACAAGTGGCAGCTCATGCCCCACAGTTAGCCCACTTTTTCATTTTATTAACAAATGATTATATCAACAATACGGGGAGTTGTCCACAGTTCCACGACTAACACATCACACACTTTTTCTACTTTAAATCAAGTGTAAACGAACTAACTACGGTATTCGATTACAACAGATCCCAATTTCAATCTAAATCAAGTTAGAAGAATAGATTCGTCCGATCTTCACCACATCATACATCCCTAATAATATACCCAAGTCCCTCGAGCAAACTCCCAAATTTATTATTAGAGTTGTTTCACTGATACCACTCCCTCACCTTTATATAAATTGTATACTTCGTTATCAGCCAGTGTCTACTTTGTGAACGGAACTCTCTCAGACAATCATTGATAGTAACAAAACAGGAGTTGTCACAGTTTCCACCGTCACCTTGTTTAAATGGTGTAACAATGCAGGATGTTCACAGACTCGCTCTCACCTTACAAATTGTAACAATACAGGAGTTTTAGTTACCATTCCCATTATAAATTGTAACAAAACAGGGTAAAGTTCTGCACAGTCCGCTCCAGGCACTTATTCTCAATTTGTATTCAAATTGCAAGGTGAGGTATGTCACAGATTCCCACCTTTCACTGGTTAGTATTGAAACAGGAGGAGAGAGAGATGACGAAGAGAGAGAGAGAGAATAGGATGAGAGATATGAGAGAGAGAGATCGAGAGATATGAGCGAGGCAATAGAATATGATGGATGTGTGTGAGTTGTGATGAAAGAAGAGAAAATGAAAGGAGAGACAATGAGAGAGTTGGAGGAGAGAGAGAGAGAGTGAAAGAAGAGAGAAAGAGATGACGAGGAGAAGAAAAGAGAATGTTTTTTTCTGAAAAAAAAAGCTATAATATTATTAAAAAAGATATATATATTAATATTACATATATTATTATATTTTTAAAACTTTTATTTATATTGAAATTTTGATTTAGACAAATACATAAGGAGAAATAACTTAAACCCAAACTTTTTATGCAACTTCTGAATAAAAGTTAATTAATCAAATATGATCATGGGAGTAGGGCGCAATTAACAGGATCTACTCTGATTATAATTCCATCTTATATTAAAAATAAATTAAATCGATATTTTTGGATAAAAAATATTCAATGCTGTGAGTGCTATTTTGACCAACCAGTGAATTAAAAACACCAAAAAACTGGGCAATCTGACCTAAAACACCAACCATTTTGAATATTAGCTAATTGTAAAAATAATAATTTAATATGTATGAAATGTATATATAAAAGATTAATAATAAAAAAATTATGCGATCGGGAAAATCGTCAAATTCCCACAAAAATAAAAAAAATAAATTATAAAGATTAAATATTAAAATTATAAAGGGGTAAACCTGTTTGTCTACATCACTATTATATATGCATTACGGCACACATTTTTACACGGAATATATATACTTAATATTATATATAAATTAAGATTATATATATATATACTATCAAACTATATAAAAAAATAAAAATGATGCTATATTAATTGTGTATTGAATGGTGATAATAATAATAATAAATTCTACGTCAACCTTTGCTTTAGAAAACGTTTTATAAATACTTATAATTAAATAATCAATATATTATATATATATTAATTTATATATATATATACTTATAATATAATAATATCTTATAATATATATATTAATATTATATATATATATATAATTTAATATAATAATTTTATATAATTATAATATTAAATATTAATATTATATTAATATATATATATATATTATAATATATATAACTATAATATAATATATATATATATATATATATATATTATATATATAATATAATTATAATATATTAATATATAATATACTATATATTCAATATATTATATATATATATTAATAATTATTATTAATTATATATAATATATATATGTAATTAATTCAATTTTTATTATGTTTCAGTATATATGTGTGGATAGGTTTATTCGAAGACAAAAAATATGTTACGTGAAAATTTAAAAGATTTATTGCTTTATTTATTATATTCATCATTTTTTATGCCTCTATTTTGGGCTTTCCAAGGAAATTTGGATACCTAAAATCCATATTTATGAAAATTTTATAGAAAAAAAAAGAAATTTATGAAGATTTAAACTTTTTGTTTTTAACAAAATTATATATATATTATATTATATATATATATAATATCAAACATAATAGTTAGATAAGGTTTCTGATATATATTAGAAAATATATTGTATAATCGATATTTTATAATATATATATATTATTATATATATATATATATAATAATTATATTATAATATATATAATTAACTATATATAATAATTATATATATATATATTATATTACTAATATATATATTAATTACTATTAATATATAATTAATTAATATATATATTATAATATTAATTTATTAATATAATTATATTAATATATATAATATATATATATATATAATATTATTAATATATATTATATTATATAATTATTATATATAATAAATATATAAGGTCATTTGAGTATCTACTCAGCAATTTTATAATTATGGGATGAGGGAAACTAAACTATATACGCTGCTTTTAAAAACTTACGCTTATGAAATACGTTATAATCTTTTTGTAGAGTAGTATTATATATCTTAGTTGATTCTCTTGTATGGATCAATATCGGTTATTGTTAACACTGCCACGCGATGTCTATAATATAATATAATAAGATAATATATAATAATAATGGTAATTAATAATAATAATAATAATAAATTCAAATAATAATAATAATAATTAGTTTCACAATAATAATAATAATTAATATAATACATAATAATAATAATAATAATATAGTAGTAATAATAATAATATAATAATAATAATAAATTAATAATAATAAGATGTTCGTATTGAATATAAATTCCCACAAAAGATAAATGGATTATTAGACGTATACATAATTTGACTCCATTGGCTAGTTTGTCTCTTTTGGACAAAAATAGCCTATGCGACTCTGGGTATAAAAATAAAAGTATATGAGTATATGAATCCGCAAGATATTGTGGGCTTTTGACCTACATTATCTGAACTGTTAAAGAGTTATAACATTATATATATATATATAAATAAATAATATAAAAAACAAATTTTAACATTTTAACTTGTAGATAATGTACAAGTTTGATTTATATTCAAGAATCTTATCTTCTGATTCCTTATGTTGAAAAATTTCTAAATTTCATCTGATCATATACGGTATTTTCAGCGCAAAGATGAAATTGTATATTGCATTGAATCTGTCTCTGAAAAAAAAAAAAATAACATAATAAAATCAAAAAAAAAAATAAATAAAAAAAATAAAAATATTTCATATATGAAAATAAATAAATTACACTTATTATGTAGCATTATTATGGCCAGCATCCCAAAGAAGTTCAGGCATGTAACTAGAAAACTATGAGACATTACTTATATTAAATACGAGGGAAATAAAATATTAATTATGGAACCAATTTTTTTTTTGTCTTTGAGGAACAGCTCTTCAGGAAGTTCAATTTTCCAAATAACAGCTCTATTTCATTGTACAAAATGTAGCCTGGCCTAAGTAATAAAAATAATTATTCTATAAGTATTGTACTCCCTTAAATATTATCGATTATATCTATTTAACCTTTTTTTAAATATTGATTTAAAATATTGGTAAAATCTATTATAGTCTAAACACCTCGCCAATTGTCACATAAATTATCAGCTTATTAATTATGATTATAATTATTAGAATAGATATAAACACCTTGGCAACATAATTTAATTATAATGATACACTCTTAATCCTGTAAAGAATCTAGCTAATATAAACTCTCTCCATTGCGACAGATTGTATCGAGATCGTCAATGGTAGTGCACGCATACATTACACTCGCAAAGTGATTCGCGAGGCCTACACTTGGGTGACTCATTACCTCCTCTAATGTCTTCACTATTGCGAGTGCACTCCCTTGTGTAACGCGTACCCACTCTCGCTTGTTGACTCACAAAATATTATTTCTTTCTTTTTATTATCCCTTCAGTTAAGTGGTGTACAAATGCGAGTTAAGAGACTGTCTCTCGTGAGCATAAAAGGCCGAACGTGAGCTAAGAATGTGCGAGTTTCCCCTCCGAGAAAGGCATAAATGATCCAAGAAATTTAAATTAAGTATAATAAGAAAATTCATTTTTCAAATTATATTCTTTATATAAAGAAATTCCTCACTCTGATACGGCTAAGTACTATATCATCTCAATATTTCATCAGACCTCTCTTTACACTTAATATAATTTCCCTCACTGCAGTGAGTAATAAATAGCACCTAAATAATATTAAGTGTGTGTTAAATTAACCTCTTCATTGTTTGTGTCTTCTTCCTAATAATTAATGATAAGTTACTGTGTTTTTTTTAAATTTCAGACTGATTGTTCACGGCAGCTTTCCTTTTAGAACTCAGATACTCTTTATTATGTGCCAGTTCTGTACTGGAGATAGGCAATGATACCTTGCTGTCTTGTTTTTTTTTCTCTCTCATGTCAAACTTTTTTAACGACCACAGCCTTAATTTTCATACTCGTATACCCTTTATTCTGTATCAATTCTATAATGGAGATAATCAATGATAACTTTGTCTTTTTTTTTATCAAGAATTACTTAGTCTTTTTTATCATTGATAACTTAGTCTTTTTTTTCACAATGATAACTTAGTCTTTTTTTTTCTCAATGATATCTTACTCTTTTTTTTCAATGATCATTTACTGTCTTTTTTTTCAATGATAACTTAGTCTTTTTTTTCTCAAGGATAACTTGCTGTCTTTTTTTTCTCATTGATAACTTAGTCTTTTTTCTCAATGATAAGTTACTGTCTTTTTCTAAGTGATAACTTAGTCTTTTTTTTCTCAATGATAACTTAGCCTTTTTTCTCAGTGATTACTTAGTCTTTTTTTTTATCAATGATAATTTAGTCTTTTTTTTTCTCAATAATAACTTAGTCTTTTTTTCTCAACAATAACTTTGTCTTTTTTTTCTTATTTCAGACTTATTATTAACATAGCCTTAATCTGAACCAGCTACCTTTATTGAAAGAGTAGAAAAGCAGCTACCCATTATTTCATTGAACACCAATGAATATCAGAGCCAAGACTACAAAAAGATGAATCAGGGTAATTAATCATAATGTTATGAATATTTTATTCGTGCAAAAAAACATTTATGAACTAAGTTAACGAAAATGGTAGTACTCAGGCGCGGGGACGGAGACGGAGCCCGCCGAGCCTCGGATGTTTTGCTGGACAAAAAGCCCCCCCCCAAAAAAAAATAAAACAAAATAAATAAATAAATAAAATTTACTATAAAATAAAAGGGATCGAAACCAGATCTGCATATTTTAAAATGATGGTGCTGGAGCAGAGCAGGAGTCGGAAATTTTTAAAATTCTGTACTGAGTCCGAGTCGGTCGGGTCGCCTCGAGTCGGGTCGGTCAGGACTCGGCGATCAGGGACCGGCTGGGTGCAAAAACAATTTACTTGCCTCTTCAACCCTGTAGATTATTGTTGCATATATTATTTCAGTGATCTTTATAGAATTTAGAACCATCTAGGCAACCAGGGCGTCGGAACGCAAATGGTCTTTGGGAGGGAGCCGGAGCCGAGGCCGAAATTTTTTGAACGTCTCGACCGAAGCCCCAGAGCATCCTGAGGCTGGACAAATCTTTAGGGGTGCCTGGAGCCCGGCAGGGAGGCAAATTTTCAGGCTGAGGATCCAAGTCTCGGAGCCCTCTCAAAAAAAACGACGCTGCTGCCCGGCTCCGCATGGTACAAAAATTAAGTAATTATGTATTAGAGACTACAGTTTAATAATAATAATAAACCCCTAAGATTATAATTAATAAGGATATATATATTTTCCATTTAAAAAATAAATATAAGATACTGTTTACTTGATTATCCGATTCTTTGTAGTATACTATATTCATTATAATATATTAATTAAAATTTACGAATAGTATAGTTATAAGTATCCCACATATGAATATTATAAGGACCGGAGATTATATAGTAAAGTCATATGACTTATATTATTATTAATAGACTATTATAATTTTTTGTATTTTTCCGAAAATACATATGTAATTATAGTCCATCTATATATCAATTAATTATTATTACATGCGGAGCATATAGATCTTTTATTGAGTACTGCGTCCAACTAGACTTGTATAGATATTACTAGATAGATATAATATATATTACCTAATTAAATATATATATATATCACTTAATGGAGAAGATCACCCTGCAATCCTGAGATAGGGCCTAATAGTTTTGTTGAGACAGTGGAGGTAACAAGCTGGATCTTTCGAATAATAGACGTTGATATAGCTATTAAAAAGATACTTTTTATTATATTATATATTATATAAGAGATATATATAAGATTGTGAGATTAAAATATATTATAATATATATATATATAATATATATATATATAATATATATAATATATATAATATTACTATATATTATAAATATATAATTATCAATATATATATATTATATATATCTGAATATATCTATATATATATAATTATAATTATATTATTATTATACTTATATATTAATTACTCTATTTATATATAATATATAATATAATATATATGTATATACTTATTATATATACTATTATATATTATCATATATTAGTACGTATATATATATATTACGGTAGATATATATATATACTCGAATTATACAATTCACAATATTAAAAAATAGTTTAATATATTCATATATAATATATATATAGAATATCATAGTAATCATTTTTGTATATACTACTATTATTTATATTAATTATTACTATATATTATATATATATCTATTATTTCACCGCTCTTTCAAAATATGCTATATGTGTTTTATTCACTTTACTCGTGGATCAAAACTAAAAAAGTGTCAATATTCTTTTAGGAACTTTAATTAATTAAGTTTATTATCCTTAAAAAAATCATGTCAACTAAACCAAGAAATTCGAAAAACACCTCCATGTACTAATACTTTATTCCTCTCATGAAATAAAATACTTAACCATTTGTCAATTATTGAAATAGTTTCACACATAATTGGAAACAGTTCAGTTCGATCTATGATTTAAAGAGTTTACCCAAACCACCGTTATCATGGGGAGCACAATTCATCTATGATCCTTTAAATAATGGATATTTAAAAAGTGCTTCTCATCCAAACATTGCGCAATTGTTAAAAAGGCAAGTGTGAAGAAAAAAGAGTTCATGCGAACCTTTATTTTTGAGAGACTCATACTAAAAGTGGGATATTTCTCTCAATGTCTTATAAAAACTAGTCGTCATATTGTCAAATGAACAAATTCTATAACCTATAAAATTGAATTATAATGCTTCGTATAAAAGACTATGATCCCATGAGGATTATTGTGCAAGAGTAGGATTGAAAGCTACTATTGATTAGAAATTGACTCGAAACTGGAAGTTCCTTAGACCGGGAAAATATTCCACAATTGTATGAAAAAGAGAAACAAAAAATAAACTTAAAAAGTTGTACTATAAATGAAAGCTTCTTGCAATTTAATAAAGTTTGTGATATTCTCAAAGCTAAAATTTGCTTTAAATCATTAATATGGGGCTATATAAAAGAAAACAATATTAATAAATATGTCGTTAGCAGTAAGAGTTACCAAATCGCAACATTTCATCGAATATATCCAGGAACTGTTATTGACGTTTTAAAAGAATTCGAAAGAATAAGAGGCAAATAACTAGCATAGTTACGGATAGCGCATCATACATGATCAGTATGATTTGAAAATAATTAAGACAATGAAATGAGAACAGGACTTGTTAAATAGTGATACTGATTTATTGAATGGCAAAACGAAAGTAATAGTTGTTTTAGAAGGAACTTGATAAAACTATGATAACGACTATGTTCCAGACAAGGTCATTAAAATTGCACAATGAGGTGTGGAGTTCATATTATACATTAGCAGTGCGATTGTCTCAGCAATACTCATGCAGCTAAATCTTATACACAAGCGAAACAAACCGGCAAAAAGCAACGAGAATCCCAATATTAAAGGAAGTTCTAAAAGCGTCAAGCTGGAAAAAGTTTCAATCTTAATCAAAGAGACATATAGAGCAGTATAGTACATGTCTTATTGCTCGAAAGTCTTTTTCAACTAAAAGACCATATTAGTACTGATGGCTTCCGGTACTCCTGAACTTTCTCTCTACGATAGTTAGTGGGATCCAAATCAAAACACTCAAAAAAAATATTCAATCAGAAGTCTTGCAGAGAATTTTTTTTATCATAGAGAAAAATTTATCAAATGACATAAATCAATAGAAAGAAGGAAAAGAATGTTAAATGGGGGGAAAAAACAAAAATTTTGCTCGCCATTACTGTTGGTCCCAGTTAGAATCTTACTCAGAACTGAAGATCTTGATATTAAAAGCTATGGAATGCTCTTTGTTAAGATGAATAATACTATCAGCAGTTTCAGGAATCCTCCTTGTGGTATCTTGTCAAATGAAGACGTAAAAATTTGACCAACTGGATCATGCAGAAAGCGACTGAAAAAAGACAATCCACCAGTTTAAAACACCCTTGACCTAAAACATGAAAATACAATTTTCTATTCCCACAATGCTTAGGACGAATAATAAAAATCTAACCGGAAATAAAATTAAAAGTTCAATTAAAGGAGGATTCTCCTACATTCCTAAAATTTTCCAAGTTGCGTCTTACATAATTACAGCTTCCATTCTAGTCAAGTGAATATTGGAGCTTATTTGTTGCTTTAAAAGAAGAAATAAAAATTGATCTAGGAGTATCTAGAAATGTGTCCTATTAATAATAAAATCAAGAAAATTGTTTGATACATTTCTGCAATATTAGATGCTCAGGCAGTTCAAAAGAGAAATTATTTTAAAATTGAGAAGAAAGTGAATAAAAAATATATTTTTTTAAATAATAAATGTGTTTTAAAAAAATATATATACATTTATTGTTCCGGCAAATCTTATTACAAAGAGAAAATAAGATAAACTTTGGTGAAACTGTGGAAAATATGATTATCCTATTCTGAAAATCAACTTAAAAAAATAACTTTTTTAGTAAAATATATTTATACGTAAATGTACATGGCAGTTCATCTTCGGCAAGAGGAATTTGTATAAAATTTAGGAGAAAGTGAATTATTCTCATTTTGTCGTACCTAAACCTTTAATCTATTTACTATAAAATATTTTCTGTTTTTAATTCTAAGTTAATAATAAAGATGTCATTAACAAACCATTTCAATTTCATCAAACCATAAAAATTTTGTACGACAGAGAATAAGGATTTCATAATTGTAACTGCAGAAGGAACTATAACTAGAGGTTTAAGGCTTTAGCCACCATTGTATCTTATATTACATGCATAAATGCGGAGCCGGAGCCGGTAGTCGGAGCCGAGCAATTTTTTTAAAATGCGGCGTCGGAGCAAGTTTATTTTAATTATAATGGGGGAATTCCGAAGTCGGTGACTCATATTTTTAAAATGATGGAGCCGAGCCGGGTCGAGCCGCTTAAACAAAATTTCGGCTCGCAGGCTTGCGAAAAAACAATTATTTTTATCCTTAAAAGATCACATTGGTACTGTAAAAAGAAAATATTTTGGTCTATATACTCAATATTGTTACTCAATTTTCCTTTTGTTAAGCATAATATGATAAAATTTCGAATAGTGTGAGCGGACCCATCACACACGCAGGAGATACGCTATACTGCTTCAGATAATTACCTACAGAAGGAAATGTCAATAATAATAAGAATAAGAATTAAAATAATAATAATTAATAAGAACAATGTATAATTATAATGAAAATTCATAATAATTAATAATAATTAATAATCTACCTTTTCCCCCAAGACTGGTCATTGGTAAGTGTCGTCGAGCAATGCACCAGGAAACAGAAATAGTAGAGAAGAATTATGACACAATTTAATAGAAATAACGCCTTACCGCACTCCTTCTTATATACCTATTAGTATGAGAAACTACGTCGCAACATAAAATCACGCCTAGAGGCTTCACGGACCGCAACAGGACCTTCGTCACTTAGTGCATATCTCATTAGAGGGGTCAATCCCTTGACCCAGGAGCCAAACCATACCCCCTCACAAACCCCGCCATTCACTTCCTATTATGCAACCTTTCCTTCGCCTCTGCCAAACTCACATTTTTTCTCCTCCAGGCATTCCTATAATGACTCAATCCACTTTTCTACGGTCTCCCAGCCGTTCCCAAGTCCCAACACACTCGCCACTATACATCGCTTAACCAACTGACTATCATCATCCTTTCTACATGATCCAAAACCATCTCAACTTCTTCATTTTTCTTCTCATTACCCCTTTCTTCACACCACACAACTTTTTAATTACGTTCATCCTCATTTTATAAATTTTCTCACACCTAACACACGCCCCTAGATTGTCCATTTGAAAACATTTGAACTTTAGAACTATACCACTTATTCCAGACCAAGTTCACTACTTATTACATTAACACAGAACAACATACCCTCATGTAAGACCCCTTATCGCACTTAAGACTTAGTCCCTCTACAGCTCCACCAACGATTTAATTCACTAGCCACCTCCAGCATCCAACTTTCCTACTACACGCTGCATCATCCGGTCCCTTTAATCCAAATATTATCCTAAATATTCTAAAAAGTCCAGACACTTGTTCAGCTGCTCACCATTCTAACATAACTCACACCGAGGACCTGTCACTCACTCGCAACATAACCTTACTCTATCTTACGTTACTTTCAAACCCCTCTTTACAACCCTGCCAAATCCTCTACCATTCTCTCAAAATCTCTTCAGATTCACACACACAAAACCAAACATCCTCATATAATAAGTAGGGCACCCTCCACTCATTCCATTCTCCATCATTCTATCACGCGATTCCTGCACCGCCCATCTCTATCGGATTCTATATCAGAACCCCATGTCCATATACAAAATATGAATATACCAAGGAGACACAACATCCCTGCCTCACTTCTGAAAGTTGAATATTAAAACTAATAACTTTTGGACACGCATTTTATTCTTACCACACGCTCACTATCGTTCATGCATACTTATTTGATTCCATTCAGAAGCCTACCCACCAACACCCACTATATTCACTAATACCTGCCATAAGCTTCTCTATTAACCCTATCATACGGCTCCCGTTGCAAATCCATAAATCTAAATAAAATTTTATTTTTTCTCCCTCATTTTCTCATATCTATTTTTTCAAAGTAAAGATTTGATCCACACGTCCTGTACACTCCTAAACGCACCTTGTTTTCATCACAATCGTCTTTCAGTCCACTCGACACACACTCCCTTTCACCAAAATACCACAATATCTTCCCACAACACTCAAAACTAATTTCAAAGATATTGATAGATTCCCCTTATATCTCTACCCTTATACTAGGTTACTATCAGATCTCTCATCCATCTCGGAATCATATCCCCATACGCTTATTACACACTCCAAAATTCCAATCAAGCCACTATCTCGCCTCCGTTCTTGATCATTTCACCATAATTTCATCTTATACCTAGATTGACCATTTCAACTTTCCTCATCTCTACCCGTACATATACGTGTTTACAGTTTGTCAGGATCCGCCCTCTTATTCTTCCTTGTCACAAGACTATCACTCCAGCCTGCCAGGCCAGTCCCTTTATTTCACACAATGAATTAGGCTCCCTCAAGTTCAACCCAACTGTTTATATACCTAGTTTCTTTTAATCATAAAAATGCTTAAAATGCCAAATCTAAATTCCTTCCAACCTTCCAATAAATTTCCCCAATAGTTTTGTAATTGAACTATAAAGTCCCCATTCATCCTCCTTCCCAAACTGTTCATTACTCTTGTTTTCCTCCGACGTATGCACCTTTTTAGTATTTCTTTTTTCCTTCTTTTATATAATTCCAAAAACATCTTTCTTTTGAAAACTTCATTAGGGCCTTTAGTACATTCAACCACGCTTCTTGTTTACTTTTAACCGCTTGCATCACCTCTTCATCCACCACTCACTGTTAACATTCTTACTTATTATCTTAGCACACACGCGTAGATACGTAGACACCTGTAGATCACTAGACAATTGGCTTTCTTCATTTCCCCAGATTGTTTCAGTTTCAGCTTTTCACATTCAACGATTTACGTGCAATAGGTAATTATAACATTATCCTATTACCTTTCAACTTTAAATTCTTACTCTTAATTCTACCCACCACCTTCCGTATCACCTTCCTCTAGATCCAAGCCACCACTAACTTAATTTACATGAAACAAGAATACATAATCACATTTCCTAATCCTTACGTGATTTAACATCAACACACTACTTCAAACACATCTCCCCCATACCAACACAAAATCAATCATACTTCCACTTCGTATACCATCTGTTACCTACACCAACTCTAGCTATACTTAGGACACTCTTGTCGTTTATAGAAAGTACTTACCCTTAACACATACCTCTCTCCTCACAGAAATCCAATCACCTTCCTTACCATTCTTAATAATATATAATAATATATAATGAATAATATAATAATAATAATAATAATAATAATAATAATAATATAATAAAATTAATAGAATAAATAACATTTCATAAAACCCAGTTACCAACATTTATAAAGTTTTATATACCTTATTAAAATATATTTTTTTAATTAAACATATTGTAGATTGGGATTATTTTAATGTAAGTTAGTCTTTAATGTTTATTTTTTAAATAACTTTTATTCTTTAATTGGATATTTTCTAAGTAACTTGGTCTTAAGATAGAATAGTAATAAGTAATATACCAAAAGCTCTCTAACTATTTTACTAATGTAGTCTTAATTTATTTTATTTCTAGGGAAGTGAATCTTCAGAATCTCATGGTAAATACGTCTGGGAGAATTATTAAAATTAGTAAAGCTAAAAAAAATACCATGTTGCTCATAGCTAATGTGGAGTGTTACAACCTCATTGTGATTTATATATATAGTATACTATATACTATATATATATAATAGTATATTATAATATATATAGATACTATATATATCATAATATAATATAATATAATATATATATATATAATTATTATATATATATAGATATAGCTATATATATATAATTAATTATTATATATATTAATATTATTTTTTAATATATTATTATATATAAAAAAAAACTACTACACGTGCTTTATCCCTCTATGCCACAGGGAGCCGGTAACACGAACAGGGACCACAGAAATCTGAAAAATATATATAATACCATATATATATATATATAATATATAGATAATATATATATAATATATATATATATATATATATATCATTATATATATATATATTATTATTAACAGAAATAAAATACATATTTTTTTATCTAGTTATTATCATATATATATATACAATTATATAATATTATACTATATAATATTAATATTAAGAATATAATATACGTACCCCCTCAAAAAACCCCGTCATTCACTTCTGTTATGCACCTTCCTTCTCCGCTTCTGCCAAACTTACATTCCTCTCCTACAGGCATTCCTTTTCTGACTCAACCTTTGTTTTCTTCGGTCTCCCAGCCGGGCGATCCAGCAACTCACCACGTATTACGATCCCTTAAACCAACCGACATCATCCAATCCTTTCCAGTATGACTTAAACCATCTCAATGTACGCTCGTTATTCTCTCATTTACTCTTTTCGCCACACCACACAACTGCCTAATGCGTCATTCCTTCATTTTATCAATCCTTCTCACACTTAACACCCCTAATATTGTCCATTTAAATATATTTATTAATCATATTCATATTCCCAAATTCATAGATTCACTACTTTACATTAACAACACAGTTAACAACATACAACTCTTCATGCAAAACCCTATCGCACTCAAGACTAGTTCCTTCCACATCCACCAAGGATTGAAATGCCTGTACCACCACCTTCCTACCAGTCATAACTTTCCTTCCTACACTGCATCATCCGTTCCCTTTTCATCCAAACATAATCTAAATATTTAAAACCCATGGCACTCGTTCCAGTGGTCTCAATCTAACATAACTTGACAAGACCGCGACTCCCCCTCCACCGTGCTACCATAAGACCTCACTTCACTGCATTATTTCTAAATCCCCTACCTTTTACAGCACCCTGCCAAACCCCTCTACCAACCTTTCAAACTCATCTTTCCAAACTCCCACACAAAGCCATCAAATTATCCGCCATATAATAAAGTCAGGGACACCTCCACTCTCTTCCATTCCTTCATCAGTCTATTCCAATTCTCCATCCTGCCACCCCTACCTCTAATCTTTTTCATAACCCGATCCCCATACCGTCAAATTGTAAATAATTACCTATAGGAGACATTATCCACATCCTCTGCCTCACTACGCTATCAATATAAAACCCATCAATCACTTTCAACTCCACTTTTATTCTTACACACTGCTTTCACTAATATCATACAATCCTTTTGACTTCCATCTCTCTGCCTCTATCCCCAACACTATCTTTTCACTATTACACCTGCCATATAGAGCTTCCCATATTAATCCTATCATACATGCCTGTACCAAATCCATAAAACCTAATACAATTTCATCTTCTCTCTCACTTTTCTCAATCATTTGTTTCATGTAAACAGATTGATCCAAAACATTCTCTTCCATTCTATTCGCACATTGTTCTCACCAATCACCGTCATTCACTTGACTTATCTTTTTCCGACCAAAATATCAAAACATATATCTGAACCAACAAACACTCAATAGAATTAATTTCCATCTATTGTTTCTGCAAGTCCCCTTATCCCCGTCTACCCTCCTAATATAAGGTACTATTACTTGGCTCCCCGCAATTCTCTCAACTATACCAATACTCCATAAAATCACGAACTTTTGTACACAAATTCACCAAATTCCATTCCTCAACACCATCTCGCCTACATCTTATCATGTCTACCAGTTATTTTAGTCTATGCCTGCAGAACTTTACCATTCGCAACTTTTTATTCTATTCACAGTAGACCTCCTCTGTACTAATTACGCTCACAACAAAATAACCTAATTCCTTCTTGCACCATCAAAACCCACTCAATCCCACTATCTCACTCTTCGCATTTCCTGCATTATGTATGCATGAGTTTTCACGAAAGTTTCCCTCCCATTCTGCCTGACATCCATCTTTCATCCCATTTAAGATCTTCCTCTTCTCGATCGTATCATTCACAGCCTTACTACTATTTTTAGCAGATTCATCATAACAATAAATCAACAAATCACGTCGCAGCCATACACCATGCTCCCCATAAACAGTATGACCATGCCACATTCTATGCCAATTTAGCAGTACACACTATGGTGTTTCGACAATTTCGATTAATTTTCAACACCAACTCTTTTAATCCAATACAGACTTGACCACTTCCAACCATATTCCATTCGCACATAACTTCAGTTGCATTCGGGCAAGCACGTTATAATGGAATAAAATTTTATAATATTTAGAATAATGACCACAAAAAGTGGGGGGGGAAAATATTCTAGGGTGCTGGATAACCCACTTTAGGACCAAAATACACTTTTGCCTAAAGGTCTGAAACTATTAGTAGATAATAGGGGACTTCAGTGTATGAGGTTTGAAATACTATGATACTACTCAGTACGGGTAGTGACATATATTACTTTATATATAGATATATTATATAATATAAATGTTATATATAATAAATTATATTAGATGGTATCGCGATATTTGATAATGACCTTATAATATATATTTATAGTCTATCACCAGTGAGATCATTACTCTCATTATTATCACTATTATATAATATTAATTGATATATAATATATATATATATAATGAATATTATATATAATATAGTATATATAGTAATATAGTTGTTGGCAGGATAGGCAAGTTATTTAATGAAATATTGTTAAAAGTAATGTATGAGGAGTGAATCTCATAATCTAATCTGATGGAAATCTTGGATAGCGGAAAAAATTGGTGCAAAAAATATATGTATTATATATTCGACTATGTCAATTAGGATTTAGTGATTGTATGCAAAGATCATCAAGATCTTTTATACACAAAGCGTTTCAAAGAAGTATCCCCAAACAAAAGGCTGACCTGCACGCCACGATAAGTAAAGCAGGTGTTCTAAGTGAATTATTGGGTAGTGATTTGGGGTTATGTCAATTTAAGATCCATAGTGGATCAAGACACCGGCCCAAACTATTATGCGTCTGGCGAGTTTAATTGCGGTGATGGGGAGGGCGCGAGCAACAATATGGTATTGGCGCGGAATCGCCTATGGCACGAACACGAAAATAAACACCATCATCTAACCAAAACAAACACGACAAACAATAAAATTACATCCCAACGAAAAAAGAGCGCTGATGGAGTTCCGCCCATCGATAACCCAAAAACTATATCTCTCCCCCGTGAAATAATATTTTTTAAAAAACATAAGTGAAATAAAAAAATTTGTATTATAATTTTTTTTTGCAAGATAATTATTCCGTTCTCATTCAAAACAGATAAGAACATGGCAATAATCACACGACACATCGGTTCCAACAGAAAATTACCAGACGGTAGCATAAAATTCTTCATAAGAACGCAAAGAACAAAAAAGAACGAAATTTCTTTAATAATTTTTTTTTTTTTTTATTTTAATTTTTTTTATTTTTTTCCAAAAACGAAAGAAGTGGAATTAGTAATCTTCATGTTTCTTATGAAGAGTGATATATAATATTATTTTAAAGTAAATTGTTTTTTTATTAATTTTTTTTTTTTTACTGTTATTTTAATTTTTGGCGAAGAACTTATTTTTATTTTTAAATCTATGCAAATAAAAATAATGAGTATGAATAAAATGGCGAGTTTGAATGAAGTTAATAAATAAACTAAACAGTTTGTTAAATGTTTGTTACAAGTTTGTTACAATTTAAAAAAATAATTATATTCAGATCAAAAAATCGATTTTTTAAACTTTAATAAAAAAATACAAAAAATAAAGATAGTGGAAGCATAACCAAAAAGGCCTCGCGATATGGCAGTGCACTTGCTTTCTAGGTTTTGCGTGATCTTCGCGCTGGTCTCGTGCTACTGCATGTCCCTTCAATGGTATAAAAGCCCGGCTATTCGTGATCCCAAACTAAGTAAATTGCGCGCGGGAACAGTCAAAAAACACCTACAAAATCTTTTAACTGCTTTTCGGTTTTTTGTTTCGCATTCCTCTGGGATGTATTGGTATCCCCCTCATTATGGTACCATCTCTCTCTTGGTCTCCCATCCAGTCTTCCTCTTCTCATTGGCTTTGTAGAGTGTAGCTTTCACTTTACAAAGAGTAGAGCATTTTCGTACAAAAATCTGATGTTCCTTAGTGTAGTATTTTATGCCACCAAAAGAACCAGCCTACATCCCTACACAATCGACAATTCTGGTTTCTCTCCCAGGCAATCCCTCGGCCGCAATTTTTTACTGACTCTTCCCCGTAGATTATCAATTTCCACTTTTTCTTCGGTCTCCCAGCCCGGTCGATATTTCCCAGCGACATTAACCCACTATCACCAGTCTCGTCTGAAACACATCCGATCTTCTACGAGCCTCGTTCCAACATTTTATAGGCCAATTTCCCTCGATAATTTGCTCGTGGATGGGAATTTCAGTGCTTGATTGCTTCCAATTTTATTGACCCATTAGACTTTCTGTGCGGTACACACACACAACTCTCGAATAAAAGTTTCCTAAGATAAGTTCCATCTGTAACACAGTGATACTTAGTAGGCTCTAAGTACTCTGTAGATTCTCAGACCATGGTCTGCATATCCTAGAGACCGATTTGATGAACACCAAAGAGGAAATGTAGAAGAACAAACATAAAGCTCGCCTCATGAAGACCCTAAGCGGAGTACTTCAGAAGACTATCCCGTTACATCCACAAAAATGATGAATGGTCCGAGTCACCTTCCTTTCATCACCCAACTTTTCTCAACTCTAACCACAGTCTGCATCATCCATTTACCTCTTTTTCAATTACCATAATATATATGCTAGGTCAGTAGTGATTAGATTCATGGTTGTATGCTCAACATTGTTCCACTGCTTGCCATGGCCAATTAAATTCTGAAAAGTTTAAGTCAAGTTAACATAATTGGATTCAGCACCGAGGCTTTCTCACACTAGAAATCGAAATCCATCTACGTTTCCTTGTGCGAGTGTGCCGATTTCTGTGACGACAGGAACGGTTTTTTCAAAATTCCCCGCCAGTATATGCCCAGAGGCTTCAAAATTTCGGCCCCAAATTCGCCCGTAAATACCAATCTTTTTCTTTAATGAACTTCTTCAGATATTTGACAAACACGCTATTCGCAGGAGTAAACGGTAGAGAATAAGAGATTTAGGGTGAGGATTGATGTGGTTTTGGCAGTCGAGAACAGCCCCTCCAGTTGTGTGCAAAGAGTCATATGTTAGTAGTAGATAATGGAGCAGCTTGATGGAACAAGTGTCTGAAGTTTTACACAATAGTATATGATTTGGATGAATAACGGGAATGATGATGCAGACTGTTAGTTAAGAAAAAGTAATGTGAAGAAAGGAAGGTGACTGTGAGGCAAATTCAATGCTTGTTTGTGATGTAAAGGACTTAAGTCTTGGTACGACCGTAGGGCTTAACATGAGAGGTATTGTTAGTCACCGTCGGTTGTTAAAAGTATAACTAGTAATGGAGACTATGCGTCGTGGAATTAAGAGGGTATTAGATCTAAAGTTACAATGTGTTCAGATGAGGACAATCTTAGAACTTTTATTAGAGAGTTGCAATCCTGTTGGTGTGATAGGAAGGGGTAAATTTGAGAATAAATGAAAATTACATTGAGATGGAGTGGTCATGTGGAAAATGGAAAGGATTGGATGATAGTCGGTGAAGTGGGTTAAGCGGATGTATAGTGTAAGTGTGCTGGGAATCGAAAGGCTGGGAGGGAGACCGAAGAAAAAGTGATTGAGTCAGTAAAGGAATGCCTGGAGGAGAGAAATGGTGATGTTTGGGAGAGGCGAGAAGGAAAGGTGCATTTAAATAGGAGTTGAAATTCGGTCACATCGGTGCGCGTGCGCTCGACGGCCGGGTCCGATGGCGCGGTTTGTGAGGGGTGTATGGTTGTGTTGGCCCCCTGGGCCTTGACTTTGCAATAATCTCATCAAGCCTTGTGTGGGGAACCTTGTCAAAAGCTTCTAATTAATTTCTTTGATATTATATATATATATATATATAATATATATATATCTACTATATATATACTATATATATCTATACTATATATAATATATATATATATATTGATATATATATATACTATAATATATATATATATATTATATAATTATAGATAGCACCATCCTCATATTCATTATTTCTATAGCATATATAAATACTCTACTTATTTCTCAACTCATAACTTTCGCTCTATCTATTCAAGTAATGAAGACATCCTTATTTCCTTAAAAGTATACCATTATTAATCCTATCCATCCAAAAACTGTCATTTACCTTATTATTTTTATTTATTACATCAGGGATTTTAGTCTTTATTATTTTTATCTCTCACTTATATAATTATTCCAAATCTTCTCTTATGTATGAAAATCATCTAACATTATGGCTTTGGTATCTAGTACATTACAACCTAATCGCACTACTTATTTGAGTATTTTATTATATTTATTATTGTTACTTTAACTCGCTTGCTACACTTGCTTACATTTATCATTAACTCTATTGTTAACTTCTTTAGCTCTATCTACTATAGTAGCACATTCCATCATTACTTATCTTACTTATTAGCACTACTATATAATAAACGCTTTCAATCATTCCAGTTTGTTCAGTTTCATTTCTATTCACATTCAACACTTGAATTTTTTTGGAGACATAAGTCAGTGACATTACCTTTAAAACATACTTTATGTCCAACTGTTTTTACCGTGTTCGCGTTGAGAAACTTTTTATAGCTTAATTCTTTCCATTCCTTCGGTTTTTATCACACCCTACCTCTCCCATATTCCCGACAAGCCCCCACTAAACTTAATCTTACATCACATGAATATTGATACATGATAACTGGAATTAAATCGTATCCTCACCTTAACCCTCACTGGATTTAATATCCATCACACACTTCAGCAATCTCCTTCTTCACCACACAAAGATCTCAAAATATTCATATACTATTTCACTTCGAAGGACCACGCCTACTTTGGAGTTATTTACCAAACTTTAAGGGTACATGTGTACTTTCTATGGATTAAACCTATTGTATTTAAGAGAAAGAATTACTTACACGATCACTACCCTCTCTCTCTGATTCCAACTTACAGAAATCAATTATCACCTTCCGTAACACAATCCTCATTTATCACCTCGCTTCACCCCAAAACCACCGTTATACCATCCCTTGTTTGTATTGCATCACCAAGTCCAACCATTTTATAGTCAACCCACCAGTCAATGTCGAAATAGGTCTCTACTCACACTCCAGTCTCTCCAATGAGCAGTTAATCCAGATTATATCCCAAGAAAATATTACTCTGCCATCAAGCGAATCACTTTCAGACAGGAGACCAAATGTTACAATCACACATTCTTTATCCATTTCAAACTTAAATTTAACCATTAGGTTCTAGTACTCTAGAGTTCATACCAAACACTACCACCTTAGGCTCTTGCCGCCATTCAGACTCATTCAGAATCGCAACCTCCTGTGTCTCATTCCTTTCCACGCCATCACAAACACATTTCAAACTACACCACTCATCTTCACCGCTTCCGCTCGTCTTTGGCTTTCAGTCACTGCGAAGCGAAAAATCAAAGTTTATCATTAATGAAATCATTAATATTTTATAGTAACTTTCTCTCTCCTCCTTCATTTATTTATTCCTCTGACATTCCATTTTACCCATACAATTCACATTTTCGCCGAAATGATAGAAGGTTACTTACGGCGATCACGACCTTCTCCGATGCATCATTAGCATTCCTGGCAAGAGAGAAGTTGGTAACCCTACTAGCCATTGTCCCTTTAGTCACGCTTCTACCAATACGCAGAAACATATTGCTGCAGAAAATTCGTTTCCCCCCATAACACATCGCCCACTCACACACACGCACACACAAAACCAAAAACAACCTCTCGACAAAACACACACACACCCAAAACCAACCACCCCCTTTCTCTCACACACATTACAACACACACGGCACATACGAGGAACGGAGCGAGGGGTAACTATTGCTCCTCAGAATATTAATAGAAATGATTTAGACCAATGACTTAAATTGTAAAGAGTGATTAATATTGTTATAGGATTTTGCAGCGATATCACTGAGTAAGTAATTCAAGGAGTGTGATCCGGGCCAAAATGCCGTGAAGATTCGGATTCACTTTCTCCTTTTTGAGTACCGAAGCTAAGTCGGAAGTGTGGAAAGCCGAAATTGAGCTTTATAAACAAATAATAATAACTTTCCAACATAACTTTATGTAAAAATTTAGATAATTATATGAAATGATTTACGATATACTTATTTTCAAAAAAATTAAAAAATATAAGTTTTCACCTTTTTTTTGCCAATATGGCGAAAATCTTTTCATTTGTCAGATCCTATATGTTCAAGGCATGTCTAAAAAATAGAATTATACATATTATTTGAGTACGGGATAACGAGGACTAAGACATGGATGAGCTGGTATAAGGGAGAGTTGCTTGGTTATTATCAATTGTCAATTTTTATTACATCATCATGTCTTCATCTTAAC
>JABUQX010129256.1:7500-15739 GCA_015478945.1 Trachelipus rathkii | reverse complement strand
AATTAAATTTTCCAAATAACCGAAAGAAATGATTTTGAAAATTGCACTCATGTTAACTCAATTAAAAAGGAAATAAATTGAATGTTTAATTTTTTACCCTTTTTAAAACCAAACCGTAATAATAAATATATATAATAAATAAACAATTATTTATATATAATAATATATAATATATATATATATTATATAAATATTAGTATTATATATATATATATAACATATATATAATATTATAAAATATAATATATAATAGATATATATATATATAATATCATATATATATATTATTATATATATATATATTTATATATATATATATATATATATATATATATATATATATATATATAATATATATATATATATAGTATACTAAAATATAATATAATATTATATATATGTTATATATATAAGTATATATATATATATATATATATATATATATATTATATAATAATATATATATTATAATATATAATATATATATATATTATATCATTATATATAAATATATATATATATATATATAATATAATATAATATAATATATACTTACATAGGTATATATTACATAATAATTATAATAATTGATATCAAAAAATACACACGGAAAGAAAAAATCTTTTTAAAAAAATCTTTGGAGGTTAAATTTAATTCTTTTAATATTTACTTAAAAGATTTTGATTGACTCAAAAATGTTTTTTTTTTTAAAAAGAATTAATTGTAATTTAATTCAAAATAGACATTAATTTCTCTTTCTTCATCCTCTTGTTGTTGTCGTTGTTATTGCTTCTTCTTTATTATTATTATTATTATTATTATTATTATTATTATTATTATTATTATTATTATTTTTATTATTATTATTATTATTATTATTATTATTATTATTATTATTATTATTATTATTATTATTTTATTATTATTATTATTATTATTTATTATTATTATTATTATTATATTATTATTATTATTATTATATTATTATTATTTATTATTATTATTATATTATTATTATTATTATTATTATATTTATATTATTATTGTATATTATTATTATTATAATATATTATTAATATATAATAATAATTATAATTTATAATTATAATTATAATATAATATATAATTTATAATTATAATTATAATTATAATTATAATATAATTATAATTATAATTATAATTATAATTATAATTATAATTATAATTATAATTTTAATTTTAATTTTAATTTTAATTTTGATTTTGATTTTATTATTATTATTATTATTATTATTATTATTATTATTGTTTAATTAATGCATTGAGATTTCTATTATTATTTTTATTACTTATTATTATTATTATTATTAATTATTATTATTAATTATTATTAATTATTATTATTTCATTTATAGATTATTAATATTATTTATTATATTATTATTAATTATATATTAATTATTATTATATTATTTTATTATTATTATTATTTTATATTATTATTATTATTATTATTATTATTATTATTTTTTTTTTTTTTTTTTTTTTTATTTTTTATTATTATTATTATTATTATTTGAAATTGAAATCCTTACTTGACTTTTAAAGTAACCTTTTATATTAAAGTTAAAATATAATATTGAAAAATGCTTTCGAATCAATTAACATTAATATATTCATAAATAATATTGATAATAGCAATCATGAAGTAAATAATAATAATAAAAAGGTAATAAATAATAATAATAATAATAATAATAATAATAATAATAATATTAATAATAATAATAATAATTAATAAGTAATAATAACTAATAACAATAACAAAAATGAATAATAATAATTAATAATTATAATAATAATAATAAAATAATAATAATAATAATAATAATAATAATAATAATTAATAATAATAATAATTAATAATAATAATAATTAATAATAATAATAATTAATAATTAATATTATTAATTAAAAAGAATAAAAATTTTAATACAACATTTTTAATATTAAGATGTTTAATATCATATTTCTCGGAAAATTATTCAACAATGTTTCTTCCCCAAATAAATGTAGAATTATTTAATATTAAATATTTAATATTAAAAGTTAATATTAATATTAATATTATTATTAATTATTAATAATAATAATTAATAATAATAAATAAATATAATAATAATAATAATAATTAATAATAATAATAATAATAATTAATAATTAATAATAATAATAATAATTTAATTAATAAAATAATAATAATAATGAATAATAAATTAATAATAGTAATAATAGTAATAATAGTAATAATAGTAATAATAAGTAATAATAATATTATAATAAAAATAAAGTAAAATAAAATAAAAATAAGAATAAAAATAATATAATAGTAATAATAAAATAATAATAATAATAATCAATAATAATATTAAATAATAATAATAAATGAATACATAATAAAATAATAATAATAATAATATAATAATAATAATAGATAATAATAATAATAATAATAAAATAACAATTAACAAAATAACAATAACAAAATAAACATTAACAAAATAACAATTAAACAATAACATTAACAATAACATTAATAATAACATTTGATAATTATAAATAAATAATAAATATAATTAATAATAATAATCAATAATAATAATAATAAAATAATAATAATAATAATAATAATTTCAATAAAATTTATTAATAATAATGAATAATATTGCTAATAATTAAGTAATCATAATAATTAACAATAATAATCATAATAATATATAATAATATAACAACAATAATTACAAATAGTAGTTATAATGAAGAATAATAAACAATAATACTAGATAAATAATAATAACAATCAATAATAATAATAATATCGAACCATAAAAAATAATAATAAATTGCTCATAATATTAAGAATCATTAATTGAAAAACAGATTCATCCACAGGAACAATACCAATAATGTAATAATAAATAATAATTAACTATAATTAAATATAATAATAATAATATAACAATAATAATAATAAAATATAATATAATAATAACAATAATTAATAATAATAATAATTAATATTAATAATCAGATAATAATAATAATAATAATAATAAGAATAAAATAATATAATAATAATAATAATAATACATTATAATAATATTAATCATAATAATAATAATGATAATAATTATAATAATAATAATAATAATAATAATAATTTAATAATAATAATTAATAAATAATTAATGAATAATTAATAATAATAATAAGCTGTGGTCACAAGAGTAATAATAGGAACGGTAGAATCAGTAATAATTAAATACCAACAAAATACAATATGAAAAAACAATAAACAAAATAACAATATGAATAATAATATAATTAATAATAATAATAATAAATATAATAATATAATTAATAATAATAATAATAATAAATAATATAATAAATAATAATAAATAATAATAATAATAAAATAAATAATAAAATTAATAATAATATTAATAATAATAATATATAATAATAACAATAACAATTACTCAATAACAATAACAATAACATAACAATAACAATAAACAATACAATAAACAATAACAATAACAATAACATAATCAATAACAATAACAATAACAATAACAAACAACATAACAATAACATAGACAATAGATTAATAATAAATAATAATAATTAATAATAATAATAATAATAATAATAATAATAATAATTAATAATAATAATAATAATAATTAATAATAATAATTAAGAATAATACATAATAATAAAAGTAATATTAATAATAATATAATAATAATAATAATATAATAAATAATAAGAAGGAAGAAGAAGAAGAATGAAGAAGAAGAAAGAAGAAAGAAGGAAGAAGAAGACGAAGAAGTAAGAAGAAGAAGAGAAGAAGAAGAAGAGAAGAAGGAAGAATAGAAGGAAGAAGAAGAAGAAGAAGAGAAGAAGAAAGAGAAGAGAAGAAGAAGAAGAAGAAAGAAAAGAAGAGAAGAAGAAGAAGAAGAAGAGAAGAAGAAGAAGAAGAAGAGAAGAAAAGAAGAAGAAGAAGAAGAAGAAGAAGAAGAAGAAGAAGAAGAAGAAGAAGAAGAAGAAGAAGAAGAAGAAGAAGAAGAAGAAGAAGAAGAAGAAGAAGAAGAAGAAGAAGAAGAAGAAGAAGAAGAAGAAGAAGAAGAAGAAAAGTTATGTCAATAGAGAGATTCCCATTTCATTGTATTTGATACTGAAAACTGGTTTGTGCTTTTTGATTAAGAACTACTCAGTCACCTTCAAATCAAAGTAATTTCCTACTCGGTGTAATATGTTAAAATTGGAAATGTCGAGATTGGGCCTGAGGGTTCCGTATTCGTTTTTCAAATGTTCATAGATCTTACTATAGCCTTGTATCTGTGTTTTGAGACACAAAGTTTGAGAGAATTGGAAGTATATCCCGTGTAAGAGGCATTACAGCCGTCATTATTACAATGAAATTGGTATACTACATGACTCATATTCTCCTTAGTCGCGTTAGTTTTTTCGTAAAACAAGAAAATTTAAATAGCCTATGGCCCTTGAGTAAGATTTACTTCTTTAACCGGAAATTTTCATAATTAAAACCCATCTACCATCTACGATCTGAAAAAGAACGTCAAACTATCCCTATTATCTTCAGCATTTCCATCGAACATTTTCTTATTTATAAATGTTCTTATGATTTTATCTAACAGATGTTGAGGAAAGTTATTATTAGCTAAATTCTGTTTAATTCTCGAGAGTTCTTCGTCAAAACGTTTCTAGTTAGAGCAAATGCGGTATGATCTATGCAGTAAAGCATTTTATTAGCGCTATTTTGTAAGTTAAGGGTAAGTTTTGAATTGAAATTAATATATAGACCTTTGTCAGTAGGTTTGACGTAAATACTTGTGGGTGAAGGTTCCGCTTGGCTCAAAGGAGATACTAAGGGCTAAGAAATGGAAAGAATTATTTTCAGATTATTATTATTATTATTATTATTATTATTATTATTATTATTATTATTATTATTATTATTATTATTATTATTATTATTATTATTATTATTATTATTATTATTATTATTATTATTATTATTATTATTATTATTATTATTATTATTATAATTATTATTATTATGATTTTATTATTATTATCATTGAATAATTATTATATTATATTATTATTATCATTATGTATTAGTTAATTATTGTTTTATTATGATTATTATTATTATTATATCATTATCATTATCATTATCATTATCATTAATCATTATCATACCATTTTATTATTATTGTTATTTATTATTATTATTATTATTATTATATTATTATTTTTATTATTATTATTTATTATATATTAATTATATTATATTATTATTATTATTATTTATTTATATATTATTATTATTATTATTATTATATTATTTAGAATTCACATTCAGCTTTGATTTTTAGAAAAGTTTTTGATTTCATTTCCAACGTTCTAAATATTTATTTTTGTTCATTATTGAGTTTCCTTAGAATAATTTTTGAAGATCATATTTAACAAGAGAAGAAGAAAATATATATTTACATAGATTCCCGACGCGTTCGTCTCTACTACTTGAGACATCTTCAGAGGATTGCTTTTTGTGAGCGAATGAGTGTTTTAATTGATATATAATAAGTAAATCAAATAATATTAAGTCTGACTGGTAATGCATTAAATCTTATGTTAACGTCTGATCTTCGGGTTTTGATGTAGAAGGTCTCCGAATTTTAAGTTTCGGTCTTCACGCGATCCGTTAATATTGTGAAGTGTTGGGAAAATATTACCTATAAGTTGATGACCATGTGTTGTGTTGAAATGTTCAAAGATTTTACTGGGACTGTAGCGATGTTGATATACCCTGTCCGAAAATCTCAAAAATTAAAGTCAGATTATACCATAAGTCCAAACAACTGTCATCCTCCTTTAGCAAAAGAGATGCAATGCTCGACAACCATCACATTTTGTACCAATTTAACTGCCCTGATTCTGGCACTATACGTCGACATATATATTAGTTACACGACGAAATAGATTGTCGCGACAGGGCATATCAACATCGCTTACTAAGTCCCAGTAAAATCTTTAAACATTATTCACCATTGCACATGGTCAATCAACTATTAGTAATATTTCCAAACACTTTACAATATTAGATGAATCGTTTGAAATCCAGAAACTCAAAATTTTGGAAGCCTTCTACATCAAAACCCGAAGACCAGACGATTAACATAAAATTTAATGTATTACCAGTCAGATATAATATTATTTGATTTACTTATATATATCAATTGTTTATAATGTTTCTTTTACCTAACAAGTTTTCTTCGTCTTATTCTTAGCTCTCGCTGTGTTGTTATGACTTATATCCAAGCTCTACTAATTTCATTCTTCAAGGAGAAAGATATTTATAGGATGAAAATGAATTAAAAAGTGAAAATATTTTAAAGGTTGGAAATGAAATCAAAAACTTTTTTATTATTATTATTATTATTATTATTATTATTATTATTATTATTATTATTATTATTATTATTATTATTATTATTATTATTTATTATTAATATTATTATTGTATTTATTATTATTATTATTTAAATTATTATTTAATTTATTATTATTATTATTATTATTATATTATTATTATATTATTATTATTGATTTATTCTGTACATTATATTATTATATTATATATTATTATTATTTATTATATATTATTATTATTTATTATTATTATATTATTATTATTATTATTATTTATTGTTATTTATTATAAACATTATTATTATATTTAAATCATTATAAATATGTTATTATTATTTATTATTATTATTATTATTATTTATTGATATTATTATCTTTATGAACTATTATTACTTACTACTACTCCTTTGAGGGGAGCTAGTGTGACAAATCTTTCCACACAGGCTCATTGTTTTTCTGTCCAGAACTCTGACCCCATATATATATAATTTAAATTATATTATAATATTATATTATATAATAATTAATAATATAATATATAATATAATATATATATATATATAATATTTATAATTTAATATATATATATAATATATATATAAATATATATAACTATATATAATATATATAATTATATACATAATATTATAATATATAATATATATATATATATATATAATATGATAATATATATATAATATATATATATATTAATAATATATATATATATATATATTATTAATAGTTATAAAGATAATATAAATTTAATATATATATTATAAATATTTATTTATATATTATATATAACTAGTATTATGTAATATATATATATATCATAATTAAATATAATATATATATATATATATAATTAATATATATATATTATATATTATATATATATATATATATAATATATATATATATATATATATATATATAATATATATTTATATATTAAATAAATATATATATATATATATATATATATATATAATATATATATAATTATATATATATATATATAATAATAATATATATATTAATATTATATATATATATTATATAATATATTTAATATATATATATATATATATATAATATAGTATATATATATATGTATCGTAGAAGAATGGAGAAGAATCATTTCAGTTTATTGATGTGTTTAGAACAATGGAGGACCTCAAACCACTATCACTATATATATTTTCATTCAAGCTGCATTCTTCTTTGTGATTCATACTTCCTGCAAAATCGTACCAGAGAAATCAACATCAATTTTCGTACAAGCCTACCGAGCTTCCTCATTCAGTTGTTGATTCGCCTTCAATGAATACCACTTCATCTACTAAGCATAGGACCAAAGGTTTGTATTAGTGTTTAATGGTCCTCTTTAAGGCGCGAAGTATTATGCTGTGAACAAATAATTATAAAAAAAGTTTAACATGCGGAGTGTTTAAAGAAAAGAAAAAAGAAAAATTATTTATGTTATAACTTTTATAATTTATAATATTTATTTTATGACTTTTGTTATGTACTTATCTTTGTCATATACAATAAAATAATTCTCCCATTTTCTACAGACATGAACAGCAACATGATTTTTTATATATAATTTTTATTTTAATAACTTCTTCAACTGTTATCGTTTGCAACGAAAGTTTTATGTATATTGTATGCTATATTCAATAATAAAAGAATAAAAAATCTAAAACCCAATTAATCTAAAACTTAA
>JABUQX010129255.1:17500-41306 GCA_015478945.1 Trachelipus rathkii | reverse complement strand
ATCATTAAATCAGCAAACCTCTATATACCCAAAGGCCACAGGAAATCATACAACCCAAACTTAACCCTGAGATCAACCAACTCATTAAAACAAAAGAAACTCCTTCGAAAAACTCCAACCCGTACACCCCACATTTCTAACCAAATAACTAAAACCTAAACACCCAAATCACCAACCTCATAACCACCAACACTACCAATAAGTTTTCAGAATACTTACAACATAACATCTCACGCTTAGACAATAAGAAAACCTGGCAAGTCATTATAAAAATTAAACAACTCTCAAAACAACCCCCCCACCATCCCACGAATCCCCATCTTTACCCTACAACTCCCTCCCTTCCCCGAAACAACAATCAGACGGTCTTGCTAAACATTATGCCAACATCTCTCGAAAACCAACCCACCCCGATAACAGGAAAATATAGAAACAACTCAGAAAACTCCAATTAGACCACACCCTCCTACCCCCATTCACAACCAACATGACAATAGAAGCCATTAAAACCCTCAAAAATTCAACAGCGACAGGTCCAGACTTAATATCCAACCTTCACTTAAAACACCTTGGAGAAAAAATAATTATCCTAATCACAGAAATCTTTAACAAATCATGGCAGCTCAACTACATTCCCCCAATCTGGAAGCAAGCATTCATAATTCCAAAACTCAAACCAAAAAAAGACTATAACTCCCCCTCTTCCTACCGCCCAATCTATCTGCTTTGCTCCATTAGTAAACTGCTAGAGAAATTAATACTAAACAAAATTTCCCACCCCATTACTATCCCAGATTTCCAACACGTATTCAAAAGCAACCACTCCACAACTACAGCCCTCACCTCCCTCACACAACACATCATTAATGGTTTTAACCAATCCCCTTCCCATAGATCTATACTCACCGCAATAGACATAAATAAAGCATTCGGTACCGTCCCCACACACATCCTTATTCAAAAAATCCTCCACTCCCCCCTAGAAAATAATGACAAAAAATGGCTCTCCAATTTCCTCACCAACCATTTCGCTAAGGTCTTATACAAAAACAACTTCTCCCATTCGATCAAATTACAAAATGGCGTCCCACAAGGCGAAATTCTCTCTCCATTTTTATTCAACTTTTTCACAGCAGATTTACCTACCCCAACCCACGAATCCACCAAACTAATTACTTACGCAGACTACATCAGTCTTATTTCCCAACACCCAGACGTAAACATAGCCACACAACATACCCAAGATAAAATGTGGGAAGTGTAGCAAAATATAAGTAGGAGAGACAACAGACTTAAAATAGAAGAAAATATCAGCATGCATTCAACATTCTTATAGTCTTAAAATAGATGACCAGAATTCGGCTCTCACAAATCATAGAAGAATGGAAAATTATTTCCTAAATATAAAAGACGTTTCTCTAATTGCTTCAATTAAAGACAACCATAAAAGAAAATTATTAGAGTTATTTGTTATCAATAATACCGAAAACGTGAATAGTAACAAGGGAGCATTTTGTTTAGATTCTATGACAAATAATATATTAAGATTTATTCATTTAAAAAGGAACTTTTAACTATTTTTAATTGATTTTCGACATGTTGCCAGATTTATGTTTCTCTGTAGGATTTGGTTTCACTTTTTCTTTTACTTTCTCCCTTACTTCACTTGAATAAGGATGTCTGGTTAGGATATCGAAAGCTCGTGAATTTTAATTAGGTCTGTTAATATTTATTTTTCTTGTGCTATGTTTTTAACTTATGTAATAACGTTTTATTTCATTTATTTAGGTTTATTATTATTATTATTATTATTATTATTATTATTATTATTATTATTATTATTATTATTTGGAATTAGATTTTAAATTTTATTAGTTTTATTTAGGAATAACTTTATGATAAAAAATTTGACATATATATATATATATATATATATATATATATATATATATATATATATATATATATATATATATATATATATATATATATATATATATATATATATATATATATATATATATATATATATATATATATATATATATATATATATATATATATATATATATATATATGCTGAAGATAAAGTGTCATTTTCGTTTCTCTCTGCTATAGAATTTTCTTTGACTTACACACTTTCGAAAGTCGTGAATAGAGAAAATAGTTAAAAAATTAAAGAAAACCAGAGAGAGAGAGAGAGAGAGAGAGAGAGAGAGAGAGAGAGAGAGAGAGAGAGAGAGAGAGAGAGAGAGAGAGAGAGAGAGAGAGAGAGAGAGAGAGAGATTGTACGTACTCAAGTAGTGTGGGAAAATTTTTTCCAATATTCTATTAAAATTTAGTATAAGTTATGATTTTACTTAGGAAAACATTGACATATATATCAACAGGAGTACAAGCTTTATTTTTTAAAACTTACTATATAAACAAATATCAATAATTACACTTTGTTTTCTTGATACAAATATTAACACAAGTGCAAAGGTTACTGCAAAAATTTATTTAATTAATTATAATTATTTATTTATTAATTATAATTATTTATTTATTAATCCATTTAATCAAAACTTTTTGGATTCGCGGCTCCCTTGACTAATTCAAGTTCGCCGAAGTCACCCCATGTTAGATTCTAAAAAGAAAGTTTTACAATTTATAAAATAGGGTCTATATTATTAATCATTAAATTGCAATAATATTGCATGATTACAGCATGCCAAAAGCATTCCCAGGATTTGCCTCTGAATATATATATATATATATATATATATATATATATATATATATAAATATACACTATATTTATATATATATATATATATATATATATATATATATATATATATATATATATATATATATATATATATATATATATATATATATATATATATATATATGTATATATATATATATATATATATATATATATATATATATATATATATATATATATATATATATATATATATATATATATATATATATATATATATATATATATATATATATATATATATATAAGGGTAACATAGCTAAAATTGTCTTAACAAAGTTGAAAAATTCAAAATCGATAAAAAATTTTTAAATGAAAACTGAAATACAATTATGAAAATGTTCAAATCTTTTCGCGTCACCCTGAGGGAAGCTGCGTCACCCAAAGGTGCATATATTTGTTTAATTATTTATTTATTTATTAATTTATTTAATCAATTTAAAACCTTTATATTATTTGTCTCCTCTTCGTTTATCTGGCTGGCACATCTTCTTATTTAAAGTTAAATGGGTATCCCTGAGCATTAACGTGAGCTATTTCCAAATATCCATGTACATTAATTTGAACAACTTCCCGGACAATGAGGATGAATCTGCCACATTGGCCTTCAGGTTTCTCATGAACACTTGTGTCTGTTCCTACAGGAGAGTCCACCTGCTCTGAAAAGAGTTCAAGTGACGAAGTATTTGGTCTACCTGAGGAATCAAATTCGATGGTGTTTGTGACATAGAATTGAAAGGAAAAAACTCAAAAAGACAAGTGAATTGTATTGATATCAATTATCAGATTAATTTAGACACAAAAAGAGAAATATCTATATCTAATATGTAGATAAAAATATTGATAAAATATGTAGATAAAATGCTTAAATCTACTATGTAATAAAATAGGTAGATCAGATATGAATAAAAAATAATGAAATATGTAAAAAAAATATGTAGTAAAGTATGGAGCTAAAAATATAAATGAAACAAAGAAATATGTACACCAAACATGTAGAAAAATTATGTAAATAAAATATATAGATAAAATATGTAGTTTAAATAAATAGATTCAATATGTTGATCGAGGTGTAACAAACTTTTGATTAAAATTCTCCAATTTTGCGCACCTGAAATATGTCTCCATTAAATCGAAAATATTTGTTAGTTTTTTAGATTTTAACTTTTTATTTATTTTATTTATTATTTATTATATAAATATTTCAATTGCCGATTAATTAAAGTTTTTATAGTTTTGCTAATACTTGTCACTAAATTATATTACATTATAAACCTTGCACAAAGGTGGGTTTTTTTAATCAATTTTCTTGTAAATATGTTTTTTGTTATTTAATTTTGCTGACATTTGTTTAGCTACAAATGTCGTTGAAGTGTTAATAAATCTAAAATGTCAGTTAGATCTGAACATTTTTATGCGAGTTTCTCCCTTCTTTTTGAGTTCGTTAAACAAAATTAGGGTTTTAACATCTAGTAATGGCATCCTGTAATCAGTTTAAGCTTATTTCATCAGCCTTCATATGAAAATGTATGAAATTCACTAGCTACTGGTAATAAGATATAAGTCCATAGAAAGATCTTAAGACCAAGAGTAGACATATCTGAGAAAACGACCATGTATGAGGCTGTCCATAAAACTTCATCCATTTTGTTTTAATGTCAAATTTCGTAATATAATCAAAATTTAACTTTATAATTGCTTTCGTAATTGGTAAACTTGTTAATTACACTGGACGACAGAAATTTTGTTAAATAGATATATCATGAACTGTTTCTTATGTATGGTAGGCTGAAAACGAATATAACCTCCAAATTTGCACAACGGGCTTAGTTGTTTTTTAATTTTACATATTTCATAAACTAACAATATAATTCACAGAGTGTAAAATATCTTGTTTTTTTTTAACTATATTTTCTTGTGATTTTATCAAAAAAAGGTGATCGCAAGCAATATAAAGCACATAATAAGTAGGAACCAAAAAATAGATAAAATAAACGCCAAACATGATAAAACATGTTTAGCGAACTCGATAAAATAAACCTAGTCCGACGTTTTTCATGGGATTATTGCTTATTATTCTTGAATTTGAATGGCGGTATGTTATTATATTGCTGATTATATATATATATATATATATATATATATATATATATATATATAGTAGCAGCAGGCAGAGATATATATATATATATATAGTATATATATATATATATATATATATATATATATATATATATATATATATATATATATATATATATATATATATATATATATATATATATACATTCAAATTGTTTAATTTCACTTACAGATCAGATACATTAATTAAAATGCTACGAAATTGTAAAAATGATCCAAACAGATTGTTACATTTGCGGTGAGGTAACGTTGAAGTCCCAATGAGGAATATTACTCCCTTAGTAAAAAAAAGCATATAAACTTTAGTAAAAATAACCTGTAGAATCAAGATAAATCTGGCACCCTCATATTTGCTGTGCATCTTAAAATAAAGGTATTTAGGTGGTTATTAATATAGTCATGATATATGCAAATTGTACCCAGTGGTATGGAGGGAAACCAGTTGATCACGCAATGGACTGTTATTTTCGCATTACAAAAATTGCTGGAATAACAATCAAGACCAAGAGGACCATTAAATATCCAAACCTACCTTCGGCTATTATGCTTGTTCCTTACAGCGAAGAGCTTTCTATCCCTCGCACCTAAAATGTGAATCTCCTGTCAGAAAACCCCGACGAAGAAGATTTAAATTACGTTCAGAAAATTACGACTTTGAAGACCTTGATTATGATGGAATGTCAACAGAACCTCATAGAATGAATCAGCATGAACACAATGATCTAGTTCGCTATCTTTCATTGTCAAAGAAACAGGCAGAACTATTGACATCTAGATTAAAGGGTTGGAATCTCCTTGAGAAGGGAACTACAATTTCATCATAGAAGAATTCCGACGCTTTTTCTCGGTAGACGGCAATTTAGTGTATTGTACCGATGTTGATTCATTAATGAGAAAATTAGGAGACTGTCACGATTCTAAGGAATGAAGATTGTTTATAGATTCTTCTAATAAACTCAGTTT
Organism: Trachelipus rathkii; assembly: GCA_015478945.1. NCBI lineage: Eukaryota > Metazoa > Arthropoda > Malacostraca > Isopoda > Trachelipodidae > Trachelipus > Trachelipus rathkii. The sequence continues at coordinate 35,428 of JABUQX010129255.1, read as the reverse complement.
AGTGGAAAAGCTTCTTCAATGGAAATGTGGAACCTTCGACTCCTATTGCCTATGAAGCCCATATGAAAAATACCTACGACAACATGAAAATCTTTATCGAAATACGATACGAAATAGCGTCCTTGAATATATGCGGTGATTTCCAAAAGTTATAGCACTTTTGTTAGGTCTCCAAATGTATGATAGATAAATTTACTGTTGTTTATGCGAGTGGATAGCAGGAGATCATTAAAATCATTTTCTACAAGAAGCAATTGTCAAAAGAAATCTAATACCTGGAAATAAAAATGTAATTGTTCAACCACTTGTGAAACCTGAACTCGTATATCTTATTCCTTTGCACATCAAACTCGGGTTAATAAATTTTTTTGTAAAAGCGATGGATAAAAGTGGTCCAGGGTTCCTATACGTAAATAAGAAATTCTCTAGGGTCAGTGAGGCTAAAATTAAAGAGGGTATATTTGTAGGCCCACAAATAAGGGAGCTAATGAAGGACCATTACTTTGATGAAAGCTTGAATAATATTGAAAAACCTGCATGGAGACCCTTTAAAAAGGTCATAACTGGGTTTCTAGGCAATATAAGGCCGACAACTATGAAGAACTAGTTTCCGAACTCCTTCGAAATTATAAAGCAATGGGATGTAACATGTCCCTAAAATACATTTCCTTCATTCACACTTGGACTATTTTCCTAACTGCAATCAGGCGCTATAAGCGATAAGCATGGTGAGCGATTCCACCAAGATATTTCCACTATCGAAAAACGTTATCAGGGAAATTGAATCCAAATATGCTTGCAGAACTATTGTTGGGGACTTAAAAGGGATGTTCCTCAAGCAAACTACAGTAGAAAATCTTCAAAATTCCTCCTCAGTTATTACCTCCTTTTCTTTTCCCTCCACGTTTCTCTCCTCCTCCTCTCTCTCCCTTCCTCTTCCGACTGCACTTCCACATTCAACAACTCATCAAAGTACTCTATCCACCTTTTATTTTTTCCGGGCTTACCAAAGTTTCTCCATTTTGTTCTTTGATTTTACATACCTTAACACCAGTTCTCTAAGCCATGCCTCTGCCAATCTAAAATCTTTCTTCACATTTCCCCTCATATCATCCATCAGTCTTTGCTAGCTTCAGCCACCTCCTTTCTTTGCCCCCTTCACCCTCAGCTTCATTTCATGCTCCACGTACAATGGCTCAAGATTATATATATATATATATATATATATATATATATATATATATAGCATATATATATATATATATATATATATATATATATATATATATATATATATATATATATATATATATATATATATGTATATATATATATATATATATATATATATAGTATATATATATATATATATATATATATATATATATATATATATATATATATATATATATATATATATATATATATATATATATATATATATATATATATATATATATAAGTATATATATATATAAAGATATATATACGGAAATCGAAATTCAAAATTACTAATTATTCCCATAAATCCCATGATAAAAATGACAAATAATATTTATTTTATATGCATTTAATCAAATATAGAAAATATCCGCAACATCCTCATTTTTCAAAAGAGGATGTGGATGCGGATGCGGATGTGCCGATAAGTGCGGATGCGGATGGATGCGGATGTCAACTTAGGTGCGGATGTTCCGCAAATGCTGATGTTTGGTGTCCATCACTGACAGATAGATATATAGTATATATATATATATATATATATAGATCTATGTATATATATATGTACACATATATATATATATATATATATATAGAGTTGGCCTATATATAGATATATATATATATTTTGATACCTATATATATATATATATATATATATATATATATATATATATATATATATATATATATATATATATATATATATATATATATATATATATAGGGTGTGCTATGTAGCAACAAAACTTCCATCTAAACTTTCGAAATTAAGTCCATTTGAATATGACCCATAGCATGCAATCTACAAAGCTTCGCCTATACGGAATACGCGGTATACAATTAAATTATAAAGGATCGAATTGTCAATCAGCCAAGCACGTTACCAGTTCTTAAGTTTCGTGCGAGAAAAATATCAGTTTGGCTTCATTTTGTATCTGACTTTGTTCCGACAAAAGTTACGAACGAGGTGTGAAATAGCAAAAGTGTTTTTTTAAACGTTCTCTTTTCAAGTGCGGATAAACACTGAATACGATAACACTGGACGACAAAATTTGACTTTTTGTCTGTTAAATGAGTAAAAATGGGTGTTTCTTATGGAGTTTTGTGTGCTGATTCCGAATTTGCATACCATTTTGTTGTAACGGGCAGGTTTTTTTTGTAATGCGAAATTAAAAATTTAATATTGTTATAAAATTATAAGCTTTAGTTAATTTACTCACCTATATACTTCTGCAATTTAAAATGTAGATTTTGAAGATTTTCTACTGTAGTTTGCTTGAGGAACATCCCTTTTAGTCCCCAACAATAGTTTGCAAGCATATTTGGATTCCAATTTCCCTGATAACGTTTTCTGGATAGTTGAAATATCTTGCGGAACTGCTCACTATTTGGTCGCTTTCATAGCGCCTGTGATTGCAGTTAGGAAAATAGTCCAAGTGTGAATGAAGGAATATTTCTCTCTTAGGACATGTTACATCCCTATTGGTTGCACTTTAGCTGGAGTCAAACCTAGTCTTCAGGTTGTCAGCCTTATTATTGCCTGTGTAGAACCAGTTATGACCTTTAAAGGGTCTCCATGCAGGTTTTTCACATTATCTGTCAAATTTGACCTTCATTAGCTCCCTTATTTGTGGGCCTACAAATATACCCTCTTTAATTTTAGCCTCACTGACCCTAGAGAATTTCTTATTTACGTATAGGAACCCTGGACCACTTTTATCCATCGCTTTTACAAAAAAATTTATTAACCCGAGTTTGATGTGCAAAGGAATAAGATATACGAGTTCAGGTTTCACAAGTGGTTGAACAATTACATTTTTATTTCCAGGTATTAGATTTCTTTTAGGCAATTGCTTCTTGACAAAATGATTGTTGTGATCTCTGCTATCCCACTCGCATAGGAAACAACAAAATTTAATATATCCTTGTTGGAGACCTAACAAAAGTGCTATAACTTTTAAATCACCGCATATATTCCAAGGACGCTGTTCGTATCGTATTTTCGATAACAAAATTTTCATGTTGTCGTAGGTATTTTTCATATGGGCTTCATAGGCAATAGGAGTCAAAGGTTTCACATTTCCATTATGAAGAAGCACTGCTTTTAAACTGAGTTTAGAAGAATCTATAAACAATCTTCATTCCTTAGAATCGTGACAGTCTCCTAATTTTCTCATTAATGAATCAACATCGGTACAATACACTAAATTGCCGTCTACCGAGAAAAAGCGTCGGAATTCTTCTATGATGAAATTGTAGTTCCCTTCTCAAGGAGATTCCAACCCTTTAATCTAGATGTCAATAGTTCTGCCTGTTTCTTTGACAATGAAAGATAGCGAACTAGATCATTGTGTTCATGCTGATTCATTCTATGAGGTTCTGTTGACATTCCATCATAATCAAGGTCTTCAAAGTCGTAATTTTCTGAACGTAATTTAAATCTTCTTCGTCGGGGTTTTCTGACAGGATATTCACATTTTCAGGTGGTGAAGGGATAGAAAGCTCTTCGCTGTAAGGAACAAGCATAATAGCCGAAGGTAGGTTTGGATATTTAATGGTCCTCTTGGTCTTGATTGTTATTCCAGCAATTTTTGTAATGCGAAAATAACAGTCCATTGCGTGATCCTTTGGTTCCCTCCATACCACTGGAATTGCAAATTGCATATGTCATGACTGTCCGTTAAACCAACCACATAAGTACTGTTACACAAGATGCACAGCAAATATGAGGTGCCCAAGATTTATCTTGATCCCCAAGGTTAATTTTAAAATAAAGTTTATATGCTTTTTTTATTAAGGGAGTAATATTCCTCATTTGGGACTTCAACGTTACCTCACCGCAAATGTAACAAAATTTGTATAGATCATTTTTACAATTTCGTAGCATTTTAATTAATGTATCTGATCTGTAAGTGAAATTAAACAATTTGAATGTATATATATATATATATATATATATATATATATATATATATATAGCAGTTATATATATTATATATATATATATATATATATATATATATATAAGTATATTTATATATATATATATATATATATATATATATATATATATATATATATATATATATATATATAATCAACAATATATTAATATCACACACTTCACATTCAACGTCCAGATACAAACTGAAGGCAAATGACTCATGAAAAACGTCGGACCAAGGTTTATTTTTATCGAGTTCGCTAAACATGTTTTATCATGTTTGGCGTTTATTTTATCTATTTTTTGGTTCCTACTTATTATGTGCTTTATATTGCTTGCGATCACCTTTTTTTGATAAAATCACAAGTAAATATATTTATAAATAAATTATTTACACTCTGTGAATTATATTGTTAGTTTATGAAATATGTAAAATTAAAAAACAACTAAGCCCGTTGTGCAAATTTGGAGGTTATATTCGTTTTCAGCCTACCGAAATACATAAGAAACAGTTCATGATATATCTATTTAACAAAATTTCTGTCGTCCAGTGTAATTAACAAGTTTACCAATTACGAAAGCAATTATAAAGTTAAATTTTGATTATATTACGAAATTTGACATTAAAACAAAATGGATGAAGTTTTATGGACAGCCTCATACATGGTCGTTTTCTCAGATATGTCTACTCTTGGTCTTAAGATCTTTCTATGGACTTATATCTTATTACCAGTAGCTAGTGAATTTCATACATTTTCATATGAAGGCTGATGAAATAAGCTTAAACTGATTACAGGATGCCATTACTAGATGTTAAAACCCTAATTTTGTTTAACGAACTCAAAAAGAAGGGAGAAACTCGCATAAAAATGTTCAGATCTAACTGACATTTTAGATTTATTATGTAACACTTCAACGACATTTGTAGCTAAACAAATGTCACAAAAATTAAATAACAAAAAACATATTTACAAGAAAATTGATTAAAAAAACCCACCTTTGTGCAAGGTTTATAATGTAATATAATTTAGTGACAAGTATTAGCAAAACTATAAAAACTTTAATTAATCGGCAATTGAAATATTTATATAATAAATAATAAATAAAATAAATAAAAAGTTAAAATCTAAAAAACTAACAAATATTTTCGATTTAATGGAGACATATTTCAGGTGCGCAAAATTGGAGAATTTTAATCAAAAGTTTGTTACACCTCGATCAACATATTGAATCTATTTATTTAAACTACATATTTTATCTATATATTTTATTTACATAATTTTTCTACATGTTTGGTGTACATATTTCTTTGTTTCATTTATATTTTTAGCTCCATACTTTACTACATATTTTTTTACATATTTCATTATTTTTTTATTCCTATCTGATCTACGTATTTTATTACATAGTAGATTTAAGCATTTTATCTACATATTTTATCAATATTTTTATCTACATATTAGATATAGATATTTCTCTTTTTGTGTCTAAATTAATCTGATAATTGATATCAATACAATTCACTTGTCTTTTTGAGTTTTTTCCTTTCAATTCTATGTCACAAACACCATCGAATTTGATGCGTCAGGTAGACCAAATACTTCGTCACTTGAACTCTTTTCAGAGCAGGTGGACTCTCCTGTAGGAACAGACACAAGTGTTCATGAGAAACCTGAAGGCCAATGTGGCAGATTCATCCTCATTGTCCGGGAAGTTGTTCAAATTAATGTACATGGATATTTGGAAATAGCTCACGTTAATGCTCAGGGATACCCATTTAACTTTAAATAAAAAGATGGGCCAGCCAGATAAAAGAAACGGAGACAAGTAATATAAAGGATTTAAATTGATCAAATATATTAATAAATAAGTAATTAATTAAATAAATATATTCAGTTACCTTCGAACTTGTGTTAATATTTGTATCAAGAATATAAATTGTAATTAATTATTGATACTTACTTATATATATTGTAAGTTTTAAAATATAAAGCTTGTACTTATATTGATATCAGAGCTGGGCGTTGCGCCACCGAGTTGCACCTATGTGCCTTTGCGCCTATGACGCACTATGAAATCGTAGGCGCAAAGGCGCAACAATATTTAAAAAGGTGGACTAAGCATAGGCGCACAGTCAATTCTCCCCTCCTATAGCCGCGCCTATGAATAGAAACAAAGCATTTTTTTTTACCCTTAAAGGTTAGAGCTTAGAAGCATGGCTAACTTGTATCATTCTGAAAACAAGTGTAAAACTTTATATATATATATATATATATATATATATATATATAAAAATATATAGTATATATATATATATATATATATATATATATATATATATATATATATATATATATATATATATATATATATATGGGAGCCCTCTAAAGGCGAGTTGGCCTGGTCCCTTTTCTCCCACCAGCACAGGGAGGTCTTTGTAGACCTATTTATTAAATATAATACCCCCTTTCCCAGCTCTGCAGCTGTAGAGAGGTTTTTCAGCACAAGTGGGGTCATACTAAGGGCCAAGAGGTCCTCTTTAGATGAGGGAAACTTTGAGGAACTTGTGTTCCTCAAAGGAAATGTGGACCTCCTAGGTGAAAACATGGACCACAAGGACATGGAAGAGGAAGATTACGTGTAGATATTAACCTACTTTGTTTTAATTACAAAAAAATAATAAATGTGTTTTTCTTCTTTATAAAACCATGCTTTAGTTATCGCACTAAAGTTTACTTTGTAAATAAATTTAGCGAACACGCACCGGCCGGTGAAAAGTCGCAGGCTCAAAGGCGTATAGGCGCCTAGACGCATAGGCGCTAGGCAAATGAGGTTGTCAAAAATATAGGCGCAAAGGCGCTAGGCGCACTAGGTCCGGTAGCATAGGCGCACTCAAAAAAATTATAGGGGCGCCCAGCACCGGTTGATATATATGTCAATGTTTTCCTAAGTAAAATCATAACATATACTAAATTTTAATAGAATAATGGAAAATATTTTCCCACACTACTTGAGTACGTACAAAGTCTCTCTCTCTCTCTCTCTCTCTCTCTCTCTCTCTCTCTCTCTCTCTGGTTTTCTTAATTCTCAGTTGATTTCCGTCACCAACACTTATTTCCACTAACTCACAGCAAAAGAAGTTCGTTCTCAAGAGAGAAACGAAAATGTCACTTTAACTTCTTCAGTAATATATATATATATATATATATATATATATATATATATATATATATATATATATCTAGAAGATATATAGTATATATATATATATATATATATATATATATATATATATATATATATATATATATATATATATATATATATATATATATATATATATATATATATATATATATATATATATCAGAGGCGACCTTGTGATGCTACTTGTGCTCAGCACGAGTTGACATTATAGAAACGGTATCTATTTTTGCAAATTTCATAATGTTACGATAGTACTATCTTATTTTTTTGGGAAAGTTGGTCAAATAAATGAAATTATTACAAAATAAATATAAAAGATTATGCAAAATTGAAACGAAAAAGGGAAGAATAGCCGCTATTAAATAACGCTTTAAACATTAAAAATAGCGCTAATCCGTGCTCAAAGCAATTGGCGGAGATCGTATCTGTGAATTTAGACTTTAGACTAGTATAAAATTATTTATAAATACTATGTTTATAAATGATATGTTTAAATAATATACATGATAAATAATATTTTATAACAAAAAATATTTAATAAAACAAATAAACCATAATATTACTTAAATACTTTAGAATAATATAAGCAAAAATAATTTGAAATATTATTAAAGTTAATATGGAATCAACAATAGAAAACGGGTTAAATACAGAAATTTTTTTAATGTGAGTAACTCAAGTATTAAATTATATATATATATATATATATATATATATATATATATATATATATATATATATATATATATATATATATAAGAAAGTATATATATATATATATATATATATAGATATAACTTATATATATATATATATATATATATATATATATATATATATATATATATATATATATATATATATATATATATATATATATATATATATATATATATATATATATATATGCAAATTTTTTTTCATAAAGTTATTCCTACATAAAACTAATAAAATTTAAAATCTAATCCCGAAATAATAATAATAAACCTAAGTAAATGAAATAAAACGTTATTACATGTTAAAAACACAGCACAAGAAAAATAAATATTAACAGACCTAATTAAAATTCACGAGCTTTCGATATCATAACCAGACATCCTTATTCAAGTGAAGTAAGGGAAAAAGTGAAAAAAAAGTGAAACCAAATCCCACAAAGAAACATAAATCTGGCAAAATGTCGAAAAAATTAATTAAAAGCAGCTAATAGTGCCTTTTTAAATGAATAAATGTTTATTAATATATTATTTGTCAAAGAATTTAAACATAAAGTTCCATTGTACTATTCTCGTTTTCGGTATTATTGATAATAACAAATGATTCTAATAATTTTCTTTTGTAGTTGTCTTTAATGGAAGTAATTAGAGAAAAGTCATTCATACAAATGAATTAATGCGAAGAGGACAAATTATTGGCAGTAATTAGAGAAAAGTGCATTAGATATAATATAATGACAATAATCTTTCATTCTTCAAAGCATTTATGACGACCGCCGAACTCAACTCCCGTTCATTACTTTTTTTCCTTAAGACCCACTATAAGAATGGCCTGAAAATTTCTTCCTATTTGAAGTATTCTGCTCTGCTCTCTCCCCCAGCATTATATTTTGCCTAACATTCCCACATTTTATCTCAATGCCTATCCTTCTTCCGTGTATTCATACATCCCATATTCTCATTTTTTTTTATCTTATATCTCTTCTATAGAACAAGAGCTGTTCTACAACATTAGTATGAACAACTTTACTTCTCTTCTTGTTAGATTTTGGTGTAATTTTTTACTGGGAATGGAGCTCATACACAGAAGATTTAATCATTTTTTTCTCCTCCTGAAAAAATACAAATGATAATACTTTAGAAGAAATTGAAAGAACTTTATGTAAAAAAAAAATTTAATAATTTATTTTTTATTTGTACTAAAAAAATTTCATCTCATATATATACTATTTTTCTTATTATAATATTTAAAGAAATCTTTGTTGAATAAAGCGCACATTATTATGTAGGCGAGGAGACCGTGATTGCGCGCCGTAACGTTGCCGGGATCTAATATAGCGGGCAATGGTTATTGTTAATTTACGGGCCATATATCACAGAGGTTGACTAACAATGGTGTGTATACTCACTCGATTGCAATTTCTCCGCTCTCAGCCGGGCCTAATTAACCATATCGACCTGCGCTATATAATAAGCCTTCCTATACGCGCGGAACTATAGATATAACGGAACTACCCCCTAAAAAATGTGAAGGCTGTATATAAGTAGTATTTGTAGCTACATGACTACATGATATAAGTAATATATATATTATATATTATATACTATATTAACTTATATATATATGACAATATCACTTTCTATAACATTAATACTAATACTTATTATGAATTAACTATACTAATATAATTACTTAACTACTATACTATATATATACCATATGTTAAACTATATATTAATATATTATTTATATATATATATATATATATTAGTAATATATACTTATTAATAATTATAATATAAACATATAAATTAAGATATGCTTTTTTTTATATATATATTATTTATAGATATATAAGTATACATATAGAAAGATACATTCGTTGGATGTGTTTAACACCTGTACAACTACATTATATGATAAATAGTATCTGGGATAAATGTGATCTGACAGAGTAAAAAGAGGAAAGAAAGTATAAGCGCTAATTTAATGATAAGAGAGTTTGTATATAAGGGTAAGTTAAGAGGACTTGAAAATTTTTTATTGGTGTATCGGGAGGATTCCGCCTCTAGCCCCGATATGTATGCCAGGCCATAGTTCCAAATACTACCTTATATTGAGATGTCTATGATCCAGTTTATTGTTATATTTTGTTAAAAGTCTTAGTGTTTCGAATAAGCGTGACGCGTTGGAAGTTCCTTAGGTTGTTTTAAGAGAGATAACAGAGTGATGTTTCCTTTTAGAGGTTCATCCTTTTACGTTACCTAAATGAGCCGTGGTGTGGTAACTGTAGGCTGCTGTACTATCACTATGTTATTATGGTCGTATATTATTGTTTTATATATATATATAGGTTTATAGTCTGTATATGAGTGTGTTAAAGCTCAATGCCAATAAACGTGGTTTGTTCACTTAAATTTAAAGTTGCATTACCTATGTTTAGGGGCCTATATATATTTCGTCGCTCAAAATTAATCGGCTTAATGGGGCACTCGATAATATAAAGAACGTGCATATGACGTGGTGAACAGGTTACAGATAAGAGCGCAGAAACGGGGGGGAAGGAACACTTAGTGCCCCCAACGTGTTCTCATTTATCTATATCCCGTCACATAAACACTAATCCCTTGCTATAAGTATCCGGCCGCAGACTACAGTATGCGTTCCTAGTGCATATTGTTTAAATAGGATGTTATAGATTTGGCCTGACGTGTTATGGAGGGTGCACTATATACCACAATCAAAGCTAATTTAAATCTAATGAGTATTTCCTAATATGGACATCTAATTTTAGCACGTTTTAACTCCAGCGTTCTGACAATAGTGCCGATCGATTTTATATGAAGAAAGATTGCTAGTAATAAAATCAAATTAAAAGGAAATGTTGATTGAGCTACGTGCGTACCATTCAGGTGCGAATTAAACCCGCTAGTGAATTGAAAATTTGGATCATATAACCATGGATAATACCCAGCATTGAGAATTGAATGTGATTTGTATGATATATGTTTTTGTTGCCGACGTGGAATTGTGTATGTGTGATTTTGTTCAGTTGTATTAAAATATAAGTGCTGGACTGATAATACAGCACCAATAATGATGCTTTGATGAGCGCGTGGGTTAAAGACTTAAATTAACCGAGCTCGCTTCCTTATCTTCGTGCGCGGAGATTCAGTACGGGTACCGCCGAAACTCAAGGTCGACGGCGTTTGCGAGATGGCGCCAACACAAACAGTACTCGGCGTCGCCTGGCAGCCGTGCGACCTGACACCCGGTCTGAGCACGCAATCGCCTGGCTCATTATGGACCAGCGAAAGCGTCGGAAATTCTAGGGAAAGCACGAGCAAACACTGTCTTGATAGACCTGGTATTTTAAAATGTTTTGCTGCGCCTGATGCCGTTGTGCCGAATAGTAGGGATCAGAACCTCAACACAGCTATTAGACGGACAAACTATTCTCTAATAACAGCATGCAGGAGCCATGTGGGAAGCCTTGTGAATTGCTGAATAACAATCAATATATTGAGATTTTACAGCGTATCGTCTAAATTTATTTTTGAGCTATCTATTATTGAGATCATTTAAGTTTTTTGTTACTTAGCGTATTTGTTGTTTTTTAGATTTATTTACCTCTTTCGTCATAAGAGTCGTATTACCTCTATTAAGTTCACTATTATAGAGTGTACTCTACGACAACAGAGGCATTACGTTCACGGCGCCCACGATTAACTTAGCCCATTCTTGCCCTGCCCTCGAACACCTACATTAGACCGTCGGAGCTAGTATTTTGGCAACTATTATTTGCCTTACGTGTTTACGGGATTATTAATGTCCATAACAGAGTCATTGCTCTATTCTAATACCTCTTTCTAGTTCTGATCTTCAGAGAATTCGAGTTTATCATTTTTTATGTACGAATGAAATTATCATTTTTCTATATAGTTTTATTCTATGTTAAAATTAAAATGTATCAATTATATTCCTAAAATTTATTTATACCGTTCTGTTTTCTGTCAGCATTCGTTTTGTTTAGATTTTTCATTTAACTAAGTTTTCGCTTGCTTTTGAATATAAAAAATATGGTAAACTTTTTTTAAAAAAATCCTTTTTTAATATGATAATAAATCGAAGTTACGGTTGTAAGATTACGGGTCTCGAATCCAGAGTGAACTCTAAATCGAAGTTATATATATTTTGATAAGTCCTAGATATAGTTTACTTACGGTGAGGGGAAAGCCGAATGATTGTCAGAATGACTGAAAGTTATTATGTTCAGAATAGAGAAAGCATTAAACTGTTCCTCAAGCTTTTATTTATCGATTTATAGTAAGTATACTTTTAAAAATGAAGGCTGTATTGGTTATCGCCGCCAAAATATTTCTAAATAGAACACTGTTTGTATTTGTTACATGATGCGAAGGAGAAAATTTATTACAGTTTATTTAATGTTATACCTATATGGTTGGAGGAGAAGCGAATATTTCTTGACTTCTACACTTAATCTGCGTGTGCGAGCGCTCTCTAGGGAAACTACTTTAATCCCTCGTCACTAAACTAGCCGTGATTTAAATGTTCCATCTTTGTCTTTTAGAACTTCTTCAAGCACTTATATTCTGGGAAGTTGTTTAAATATTTTATACAAGAAGCAAATTTGGGGAATGTGTGTAGCGTTCACAAGTTAATGTTTTGTGTGTCACTTGGATTGGCCTAGTCACGCGCAAAACCTAAGAGGAGAATATTGCTAAGCGCAAATAGTGTTTGTATTGGTACTCTCGTCTGCAAATAATTTAAACATGGGTTTGTGTTTTATTTAATTATAAAAAAACAAAACAATGTGAGGTGAACTACAAAACTCATAAAACAAGGAATAAGTTTTTATATGGATTCAGTCAAAGGAACTCCGCATATTAATAATGCCTTATAAACAAGAAATCATCGCATAGATTAGCACTGTCTAACAATTTTATTGGATTCCCTGTCTGCTTCCCGAACACCCTATTATGAAGACTATACGTCTCTAGATGTGATTGAAAAATCACTCTTCGCTCGGATGTTTGAACAGCACACGGGCGCATCAGAGGATGAGTGCCTCTCATCCACACCCCTTGTGCCATTCTCTGTTAATACCCCACAGCATCCGACGATCTTCGACGGCTGGTTCGCCGACTAATACCGCATCGTTCTAGTGCCTCGTCTATAATAATGAGCTACTGTGCTTAAATGATACTTAGGGAATGTCGGGAATAAATAAAAACCATTGGAAAAATTAAAAAAAATTTTGAATCAATAAACAAATGAAGGCCTCAAAAGTCTATGTATTTGTATATATCTTATTTGAACCAAGTAATAACTGATAACCGGGTTTGTTCCCTCGATTATATTTCCGAAATAAAACATTACACCTTTAAATACTTGATGACTGGAGAGTGTATGATAATTTTACAATATACTTTTAAAAGCTTTAGAAGAGAGGAACCACCATCTATAAAACAAAATATCCCGACCGCTTAACCAGAATAAAGATGCATTGCGCTCTTTCAGCGAAACATTAGGATTTGAGTGTACCAGTGTACATTCCCTCTACGAGTTACAGTGTCCTAGCTATAGAAACTAAGACACTCAAAGATTGAACATAAAACGTAGTGGCCGACATTGCTCTGAAACTCGCGGTTGCGACAGCTGCAACCACCGCAGAGGAACCCTCCAGCTTCTGGGCGAAAGGTGGGTATTGGTGGCGTCGCAGTATGAACCGCCGGATCAGGGTATTTCCGCAGAAATTCCGTAGTGGATATATCAAGGCACAAATCTCACGAGAGGCTCCCATATTGGCCCGACCACATTCGGTTCACTCCCCGCCAGGAGCCGTTGACGGGAAGGCTTTGGGTGTTATGCATCCGATCTCATCTATTTCCCAGAGAGGGATATGATAAACCCTCCGGGAACACCGCCCGTTATCCTTGCGTTCAGAACCCTTCCTCCACGAAGTTATTCCCCGACCCTGGGTTTTATGGTAAGGAACTGGACGTAACAACATCCACACACAAATCCTATCGACAGCGCAATATAAATGCTTGACACGACATCATATCGAGCAGCAAACGATCGCAATGGAACAAGACAATTCAATCATGATTCAGCACCACTGTAATCTCAGTGACTCAGCCACCAATAGTGGCGTTTTTCCTCCATGGCAGTACACTCGTAGACCAGTGGGTTATTCTCAATCTTTTTTCTTGCAATGTGATAATAATCTGTAACTTCCCTTATCGCGTAACCTGCCCTGATAAACATGTGTATAAAATTAGGCTATAATAAAAACCAACCATTGCTAACACAACACCGGTCATTTCAAAACCCGGTGATCCTACTCCTTCGAATCAACCTATAATTTCATATTGCCAATGATTGTTATTATTAATAATAATTATAACTTAAATTTTATCGATTTAGAATATTATAATTATTTGTAATACTTATAAATTTTAATTTATTTATTTATAATTCAATTTAGTAAAAATTTTTAAATATCTTATAATATAATCAATTTAAAATTGTTCGAAGACTGGTCGGTCAGACAAACTATTCTTTTCTCCTTAACTACAAAATCTTAGGCCAATGACACGTTGGTGTCATTTGCTTCTCGTGTTATGCACTGCCACTACAAACTAAAGAAAAGGAAGAATTTTGCAAATCACTACAGGATTGTAAGACCTTACAAGAAAATCAATAAGCTGAAAGGGAGTGGACGTTATTTATTTAAAAGTATAAATATTTAATAAAAAATTGTCCTTTGTGTTTAAAATTTCACCTTTTCCACTATAGTTTTAATCAAACGGAAGTGTAAAAAAAAAAATTGAATTTTGAAATATATTTAAATTTTTCTTAGAAAAGTTTTAAATCTAACTTTAGTTGGTTTCAAAAAAAATTATAATTTTTTAATCAGAAATATCTTTAAAATCAACATTGTTTCACTTTTAATTTAACGAAATGACTGATATATTATATATATATATATATATTATATATATATGAATATATATATATAGATATATATATATATAATATATTATATATATATATATTTATATTATATTATATTATATATAAGATATATTAATATATATATATAATATATATATATTATATATAATATTTCCGTCACGTATTTCTCTTGAAATTTCGTAAAGGAAATATATGAATTTATTTTAGCAAAAGTCAGTTAAAACATAAATTCATTTGCTTTTCGAAAATTATATTGATTTATATTATATATATATATATATTTAATATATATATGTATATATATATATATATATATTATATATATAGTATATATATGATATATATATAATAAAAAATATATATTATAAATATATATATATATATATAATATATATATATATAATATATTATATATATATATATATATATATTATATATATAATATATATATATATATTATATATATATATATATATATTAATATATATATATATATATTATATATATAATATAGTATATATATATATATATATATATATAATATTATATATATATAATATATATATAATTATATATACGTAATATATTTCAATATTTATGATATAAAATACAAGTTTATTCATGGGGAATAAATGGTGTTGAAAAATTTCAATTTTTATTGCGGAGGATAATATATATATAGTATATAATATATATATATATATATAATATATATATATATATATATAATATTATATATATATATATATATATATATATATATATATATAGTTAAATATTTAAAAACAGCGTACGCTATCAAATTCTGTGTGAAACGTAACAAGTCTGCCACTGAGACATTTGTTTCTTTAAACGAAGCTTATGGGGATGCCACTCTATCGAGAAATATGGTTTTTAAGTGGCACAAAGCTTTCAAAGAGGGCCGAGAAAATGTTGAAGACGACCCTCGTTGTAGAAGACCAATCTCGTCAACAAACGATGAAAATGTGGAAGTTGTTAGAGCTGTGATGGAGAGAGACCGCCGGTTCAGTGTCAGAGTGATTGCAGAAGAAACTGGTTTGGATAAAAATGCAGTTCATAGAATTTAACCAACATTTGTGGCCATGCGAAATTTTTTTGCAAAACTAGTGCCGAAAGACTTGTCTGTGGAGCAGAAAGCGAACAGGGTCAAAATTTGTCAAGATTTACTTGAAAGACTCGAAATGGAGCACAATTTTTTGGATAAAGTTATACCAGGCGATGAATCATGGCTTTTTGAGTACGATCCTGGAACCAAACGGCAAAGTGCAGAATGGCACTCAAAAAAATTTTCCTCGTTCGAAGAAAGCCACGTATGAGGCAAGTCCAAGGTTGAAAACACTGATTATTGTTTTTTTTCGACAGCCATGGTATTTTGCACAAGGAATTTGTACCTTCAGCCTTCAGGACAGACAGTTAATCAAGTCTTTTACAAAGATGTCTTGGAACAACTTCAAAAACGAGTTCTGCGAATTAGAACAGACATTGCAGACAAATGCGTGCTGCACGACGATAACGCGCCATCTCACACGCACTCTCAATATAGAATTTCTGCGAAGAAAAACATTCAAGTACTTCCACATCCTCCATACAGCCCAGATCTAGCTCCGTGCGATTTCTACCTCTTCCTTAAGTTGAAAATGAAGTTGAAAGGTCATCATTTTGGGACGATGGAAAACATAAAAAAAATACTGTAACACGTGAACTAAACTATAACAAAGTTCAGGAAAAATGACATTCGGACTTGCCTTATAAACAGTGGGAGAAAACGATCTGGAAACCGCTGTGTAATCTCCCAAGGGTCATACTTCGAAGAAGATAACTTGTAATTTCAAATAAGTCAAATACATAATTAAATACGACATCAGTACACTTACTTTTGGGACATAACATATATTTAAATATATATATTAATAATATATATATATATATTTTATTTTATTTTTAATATAAAATATATAAAAGTATGATATATATATATATATCTAAAAATATATATACTATATAAAAATAATAGATATTATTAACATCTATATATATATATATATATATATATATATATATTTATTAGAAGTAACTCTATCTACTTACATGGAAAAAAAATTTTAAGATTCGGAATTTTAACAATGCAAAATTTTATACATTTAAATTAATTTTATTTGGAATCTGGGATGGAGGAGCTACAAAAATTTTAACATCATTTCTTTTGGTAATTTTGAATATTAAAAACAAAATATAATTAAAAAGAAGAAATTTAAAATATTAATTAATTATAATGATACAGGTGAAGCTGCTTTTCTCTCGAAGCAGTCGAGTCATTTGAAGAAAATTTTTAGAATTCTCTTCCTCTGGTGGCAAGGGGCTGAAAACCCCCTTCTACCATATTGCTCTTTTCGTGAATGGCGGTGATAATTGTAAAATTATTACCACCATCACCACCTTGCAGACATGCAGGAAATGGTGATATGTGCAAATAAATAAATAAAATAATAAAAATATATATATATATATATATATATATATATATATATATATATATTTATATAAATATATATATATATATATATATATATATATATATATATATATATATATATATATATATATATATATATATATATATATATATATATATATATATATATATATATATGATTTGACCGTCGTCGGAGTTGGAAGCATTGAAAACAGCTGGGAAGGAAGAAATGAGAAGAACAAGAGAAGGGTTGGAAAGAGACTGAAGAAGATGAAATCTCTAGGAGAGTTACTGATGCATTAATTGAAGCCATTTTATTGTTTAGAAGTGAAGAAGAAATTTT
>JABUQX010129255.1:10000-12500 GCA_015478945.1 Trachelipus rathkii | reverse complement strand
TCCACAGAACAGAGGTGGCAGGAAAGAAGGAAGCACCGCAGCGTACTAGCCTGGAGTTACCGATATCCACCACAAAACTTATTGCCGCAGACACAGCACCCCTTGCTTACGCGGGCGCCGTAAAGGTGGTGGTACGCGAGTTACAAGTTCCCTCGAGCATCTGCCGCTGCGGTACCTATAGAAAGAGATAAAGCACAACATCGCGCCGCAAAGATAGAGGGTCAAGTGAAGTGGAAAGTACGGAACAGTTTTTAAGTCCTTTGGCTTTTGACTCGACCCTGACCAAAAGCCGGGTGAAACACAGAGCCCCCCCAGGATATGAGAGCAGTACTCCACATACAAGGGCGGTTGAGGCCCTTGTATAGTGGAGTAACTGAGAAGAAGGAAAAAAAAGTCTCGCAGTCTAAACAGAATTCCCAGTTTTCTTTGAGGCCGCCCTAGCAACCGTTGTGATGTCAGGTTTCAAGACATGTTTTTGTTAATGTTGAGGCCAAGGGATTGTTTATGATTGTCAACAGGAGAGGACGAGAGAACCGGGTTCGAAAGAATAGGAAAGTTGAAGGTGTTTTAGAGGAGGGAGATTGTAGAAGTTGAGTTTTTAAAAAAATTAAATTTCAACAAGGTTGAGACGACCCCACCCGGAAATATCTATCCAGATCTGCGAGAATAGAATCGGAAAGATTAAGACGAGCAGGCAATCTAGAAGTAAAAGAAGGAGCAGAATGGAAATGATTTGAAGAATGAAGGGTCGAGTCATCGGCATACGAGTGGATTAGAGTTAGATGTGCAGTGAGAAGATCATTAATTGAAAAGTAAGGAATTAAAGTAGGAGATAAGACAGACCCTGAGGAACACCAAAATTGACAGAAAAAGAAGAAGAAGTCGCCCCGTCAACAACAGCCGTATTGAGCGATTTGAGAGAAAACTAAGACATAAGTAAGCAAAAAGAGAAGGAGAGAACCCAAAAGGAAGGGAGCTTGAGAGCAGTGACGCTGCCATACCCGCCTTTCAAATGCTTTGGATATGTCAAGCGCCACCACGCAAGTCTCCCATAGTTCTAAGGGCGGAAACCATAAATCAGATAAGAAGGAAAGTATATCGCCAGTAGACCTCGTGCGCCGAAAGCCGTACTGGCGTTCGGAAAGAAGGGATTGAGATTCCAGATGGTCTAAGAAATGAGGTTGAGAAGGGTTTCAAAGATTTTAGATAGAATACAAGTAAGAGCTATAGGGGCGATTAGTTAGAAGGATCAGAGCGGCTTCCTTTTTTTTTCGGAATCGGTTTGGACATGTGCGTGTTCCAACACGAGGGGGAAAGTGTTAGTAATGAGACATAGAGAATATAAGTTGAACGAGAGAAGGGGCCAGCACGGAAGCACACTCCTAAAAACACGGGGAGGAATGCCATTCTGGCCCCCGCCTTCCTAATGTTTCATAGATTTCAGGAGCCATGCACCCGATCAAATGTAATCACAGGCCAAGGCTAGAAAACCTGAGAGGAGAAGGAGTGGGAGGAGGGAATGCCAGAATAGTCCAGGGTTGAGTTAGAGGAAAATAGGGAGGCCGAAGAGATTGGCCTTTTCAGTTGGAGAGTTAGCAACAGAACCATCAGATCGAATAAGGGGAGGAAAAGACAGATTTACAGAAGTTGTTAGAGATGTTTTTGGCAAGAGGCCAGAAAGATGTGTCAGTAGGAGAACCAAGGAGGTTAGCGCACTTTCGTTTGATGAAAGCCGCTTTGCTCGTGTCGAAGAGTATCCCTGCAACGATTTCTAGCGAATGAAATTAGCAGAATGTGATAGGAGAACGAGAATTTTCCACTCCCGATACGCACGTCTCTAGCCTGAATGGCCAGAGATAACAAGTACGATCGAACTATGGATTATGAGGAGAGAAAGATTTATTCGAAGAAGGAATGAACCTGGTCATCCCATCAATGATTACAGCTTCCACCTTATCGGCAAAAGCTGAAGCGTCACCCAGAGTCAAGCAGTCATTCCAATTATAGTTTGCGTAGAAGCAACGCCAAGGCCTCCAAATCGGCCCGATCAAGTGCCAGAAAAAACGCGTAGGGCAGCATGGAGCTGTTGGAGAGAAAGTATTAAAAATAAGAGATATAAGGTTGTGGTCAGATTTACCAATAGGAGCGAGGTGGTGTATTTATAGAGAGGAAGGACTAGTGGTGAAACATAGGTCAAGTGTGTTCAAGAATTGGTTGGGACGATCCGGAACGTGTGTGGGTTCTTTAATTAGTTGCTCCAGATCGTTGAGAATACTAAATGATTCGGCCTCCTCCTTACCTAAATCAGTATGAGAGGACCCCAACCATTCAGTGTTGTGTACATTGAAATCCCCTAAATAGAGGACCTCAGTATTTGGATGAGAAGATATAACAGTCTCGTGAGAAGTAGAAAGATATTCAAAAAAGGCGTGAAAATCTGTTCTGTTAGGAGAACAGTAGCAGAAGCACAAGATTATTGTAGTAGAAGGAAGAAAGATTT
>JABUQX010129255.1:2500-5000 GCA_015478945.1 Trachelipus rathkii | reverse complement strand
ATATATATATATATATATATATATATATATATATATATATATATATATATATACATATATATATAATTATTATTGGTAGTAGTAATAATAATAATAATAATAATAATAATAATAATAATAATAATAATAATAATAATAATAATAATAATAATAATAATAATAATAATAATAATAATAATAATAACAAAGGAAATTATACTAGATTTTGAAAAAGGAATCGCTAATTAAAAGTTAAATTGGGTCTAAAGGGATTTAAAACAAAATTAAAATTAAAAAAAAAGGTAAAAAGTTTTCTTTTTCAAGTCAAATAAAAATCGTTTATTACGAAATTGAATAAACCAATATTTTTAATTAAATTATTCTGTAATTAAATACTTATAAAATGAAATTGAATTGACCTAATTTAAGGACAATGAGCTTAAATTTTTGTGTTTTATGGTAATTGTAATTGTTATATCAAATGAAATACATCTGAATTTATATTTGAATCATACATACAGACACTGGTGTACGCAGATTTTTTTCGGGTATGTGTATGTGGGGAGAGGGGGGCTGAATATAACAGAGCACCGATTTATTTGTTTTAACTTATTTAGATTTAGGTTCATCAAAATTTCAAAAGAACGCTTAATTGGGGTATCTTTGATTATCTTGGAAGTTGGATCTCACTCTTCACTCAATTTTCATTGTTTAAGAATAGCGTGATATATTTTTTAATATGTAAATATTTTGTAGTGTCTTATCTTAAGGCAGTATTCCACTTAAGGTTTTTATCTCTTATCTTTCCGCTCTGAATACTAAGGGGGAGATAACTGACAAAAATATTCCAGATCGGTTCAATAGTAATCCACATATTTACTTGACCTTAGAAGAAAGCATGCACATTTCTGCAATTCAAATTCAAAATACATTCAACGCCATTTTGCTTATATGAGCACCGTTTAGAAGTCTTTATAAGATATCCCTAGACATTTCAGGGACTTATGAAGATCATATTTATGATCTCTGTAACCCCTGAAATACACCTAACAGGCATTACCCTATTATAATAGAGCAATGCATTTAGATGGGAATTTAAGAAAAAACTAATATTGTATTTTTAGAAAGTCTTATTATATATATACTATATATATATATATATATATATAGATAAAGATAAGTATATATATATATATATATATATATATATATATATATATATATATATATATATATATATATATATATCATCGTCATCATTAATAACCTTTATCTGTCCACTGCATGACATATGCCTCCTTCATTAGTTTCTACAATTCTCTATCTTCTGCCATGGTTTGTCGAGATGAATTGCCTAATCTCATCTGCCCAGGGCATGTTAGGTCTTTGTCGTTTGGCGTATATAGGGCACCAATTCATTATTTCCTTAGTTCATCTGTTGTCATGTTGTCTAGCTACGTGACCCGCCCATTTTCATTTTATTTCATTAACTGTCGTTATGTCTTTGGTCTATGTCATTTCACTAAGCTAAGTGTTCTATATTCTATCCGTGTATGTATTCCCATCATGTATCTTTCTATAATTTTCTGAGTGCACCATAATTTTTAAACTGATTTGACATTTACTGTCCATGTTTCGCTTCCTTATGTTTTGACAAGAAGAACGCACTCATTAAATGCTTTTCTTTTCAAACATAGAAGCATTTTGTTCCTGAAAATTTGCCTTAATCTTCCTATTGCCACCCATCCAAGTTTCACTCTTCTTTTAATTTTATATTAGCCCCCCCCCCCCCATTTGAAGATATCATCTGTTCTAAATACACATGTTAGTCCACTTTTTCCTGTGTTGTATTTCCAAGTAAAAAGGAAGAAGTTGCTCTCGAAAATATATTCTTTAGAATTTCGATATAGTTGTTGCTTATCTCCTGATTACTCCGTGCATTTAAAACCGAACGTATGCTTACAGAGTCAAAAAAGCCTTTTCATAATCTATTAATGCAATGCAAAGTGGTAATTGATATTCATTGCATCTTTCTATAAGTTACTGGAGTACTTGTAGATCGTACTATACTCACATCGGAAGCCAGCCTATTCGTGTGGTTTGTTGTAATCCAATGGTGCTGTTATTCTATTGGAAATAATTTTTGTGAAAATCTTGCAAATTACTGGAAGTAGGCATATTGGACGGTAGTTTTTAAGATCGTGATTGTCTTCTTTTTTGAAAAGTAGTATTACATTCGCGTTCGTACAGGCATTAGGAACATTTCTAGCTCTTAAGCATAGTGTGAAGAGTTTGGCTAGGGTTTCAGTGATGATATATATATATATATATATATATATATATATATATATATATATATATATATATATATATATATATATATATATATATATATAGATAGAGACACTTAACGGCTACACGGAACGGGAGATCGGATAAGTTTATATATATATATATATAAATTAAATATGAAAAGGAATGTAAAAATCATAGGGAAAATAGTATGCTATAAAATAGTAAA
>JABUQX010129254.1:45000-47490 GCA_015478945.1 Trachelipus rathkii | reverse complement strand
ACAAGTCGCATTCACCCCTACTACAACTTTACTGTAGATGTCTAACTATCACCCCAAACTATCGTAATCATATGGACGTTACGCCTAACAGGTTGAAAGGATCTATCGCTAATTCTTATTTCTCGTTAACTAAGTAAGGACGATGTTCATGTAAGAAATAACATCAAGAATATGTTAGAATTATGACTTGAAAAATATATTAATAAGCTTACGTTGTCGCAATACCATAGTAGTTAGCGTTCTCGATTACAGTGTTACAAGTGTATAGGAACTTTGCTAATATAGCTATCGACTAGACTTATTATTATAATGCACTTGGCTTTGTTGAACGACTGTGTTATGTTTGTCTATCATTGGGACAGATGATATCATTTATAGTTCAAGTTGCTATGAATATTTACGCGTGTAATGAACATATTAATAAAATGAATGGAAAATATCTAGTTAAGTAAGAATATCAACGTTTCTACTTGTGTTATTCTAAATGAATAACATGAAAACTAATAGCTGCAAGCTTATATAATACAGTATAGTTACCAACGCTCTCGTGATGAATTTATTATGGATCAATACTTAAGATACATATGACGCTTTCGCTCTCAAAGTATTACAAGTCTAAATCCATGAATGAATATTATGTTGAAATGCTGAAATACACTCCGCAGAATCTGAACATTCTTACTTTCGCTTGCTCTTATCGCTATGCTTTACCGTCTTACTTCTTCACTGGTGCTAAGTGGTGTAACACTCTTCGTTCTAACGCTCCCTCCTCCCTTACCTTACCTTCATCTTTCTATTCTCGCTCCTAACGGCAATGGGCCCTTTAAGTTTGTGATTTTACGATTAAAATATATTTGTACTTTAGTTCAATGATTGCTGATATAATCTAGATACTTAATGTGAAAAACTAGTAGTTTACGTACATTAATATTGATTTGTATCTTTGTATAACAAAACTGAATTATTGTTAGGTTTACACCAAAATGAACTCAAAATTGACCTGAAGATCAATTTGAATTATAAATCAATAGAGCAAGGAGTTAAGTGAAGGATGACAGAAGTAGTTAGATGTAGATGGTGATTTGAATTTAGATACAGATAATGAATGGTATGATACAAATGTAAAATACATTTTAAGATTAAAAATATGACCTATAGGATCAAATAGATTCGAATAAGATACATATTAGCATTGGTCAGAGATGAGGAGCAAATTTGTTATTGCACTGGTATTGATCATGTAATAACGGGTGTTTGGATTTATAGTTAAAACGATTTACAACTGCTTGGTAGGTATTGTAAAAACGTAGAATATTTCGTAAGTTAACTAAAACCATAAATAACGAATATAACTCGCTACAAAATATTAATTCTCATTATTAATTAATTAATATATTAATTTTTATTCATATAATAGGTACATAAAATAATTTTCTAACAAGTTAATTTTCGAAATATCTTACTCTAAGACATGAATCGAAAACGAGTACCTTATCGACGTCATTCGTCAGTCATGGTAGTAGCAAAAGAAAAAGAAAAAATTACTAAGCGAAATTAATATTACAAAGAGTACCGACTGCTACATATATCATTGTCGATATCGGTTCGAAAAATTAACACAAAAATATATTAATACACAGCTATAGCACCCGACAAACAGAAGCCAACACGCAGCACCGGAATGCCTGTAGCACCACATAAATAACTAACATAACAAAACACAAATAATAAAAAATACTATATAAAACATATGTAATTTCATTTGTTTGGCAATTCTCTTCATTCATAAGTGCCTCCTTCATCATTAGTCTATTCATAACCATACTATATACAATTCCTCATCTGTGTAGTTCGATTCTTATGTACCACACTCATCGTAGGCTCTTTTCACGTACAAGTTAGCGGACCCCTCCCTTAAATGGGGTTGTTTCTCCTAATCCGAGACCTATACGGACGTAGGATCACATCACTCACTTAATGCCCAGAGTTCTAACCCGTCATCGATCAAACCTTATCAAACAGACGCGTCAGAGACTGCATTGATTGCTTCATTAAACAGGCAGCAGAAACGACAACTGAGAATTTTATTCATTAAAGCCACAGAGATACGGCACCGCGAGTGCTCCAGGCACCGGTGCCGAGCCAATCATCAGATTAATTTACCAAAGTTATTTCTTAGGAAATTCATTCGAATCCTCTCACCAAATTTCACCAATTACGAACACTTTGATTTTTAAGTTGGGGTGGGGTCCCCCTCTCGGACCACTGGGACAAACTTCGTCTAGGACGAGTTTACCTCCCACTAAACACCCCTCCAAAGGTTTTGAACCCAATACGATAATCTTTAAAACTTATATAGAATATAGCGTCGAGCCAAGGGACGTGCGGTCGTTGCGGGGACCGGTAGCGAAGAACACAGTGCAGTGACGGACTACAGAGTCGCGGACGCAGGCGCAAAAAAGGGAGTGTAAATAAAGATCAACTCAGCAG
>JABUQX010129254.1:15000-40000 GCA_015478945.1 Trachelipus rathkii | reverse complement strand
ATATATATATTATATATATATATATATACTTATAGTATATAATATATATAAATATATTATATATTATTATAATATATTAGTAATATATAATATATATATATAATACTGATATATATATATATATATATCACTCAAACTTTGCCCCCCCTAAATGAAAGCCTTGACCTAACCGCCCATGTATATATATATATTATATATATATATATATATATTATATTATATAATAATATTATAAGTATATTCATATAAATATATATACTATATATAGTATAATAATAATATATAAGATTATATATATATATATATATATATAATATTATATATATATATATATTATATATATATAATAGTTATATATATATTATATATATATATATTATAATTATATATATATAGTTATATAGTATATATATATATATTATAATATATAATATATAATATATATATATATATATTATATATATTTATATATGATATATATATATATATAATATATTTATAATATATTATACAATTATATAATATATATATATATATATAAGTATATATATATATATATAAGTATATTATTATATATATATTAATACATATATATATATATATATATATATAAATATAATATATAAAAATTTACTTATAGATAAACTTATCCTATATTCTGAAATAAATATATTATAGCGGACGTCTACTAGACCGTTTAACTTTTTCCACATCTGGAATACATCTATTACATTTCTTGTTTTTTTTAATATCAACAGTTTTCTTTCTTCAAGTTTCCCTGCGAAAAAGACCCCACCAACCGTGGGGAAACGTTTAGTTGTCATTCGGTGTTGCTTGCAAACATGTTGATCTTGACGGTCTTATCTTTGATATCCCGGGAATTTGGTTGCTATTTCGCAGGAGGGAACTCTCGGGGTTGCCGACAGAGCGGGAATAACGAAGTAATATTCTTCATGGGGGTCCTTACATTATAACTTTTAATTTTCGCTTAACTTTATACTTTTATTTCATCCGCATGAAATTGAGGAGAGTCCACTCTTAAGATTCATTAAAAATCTATTTCCTTCATAGTGATGCATTATTTAAGTTTCCTTTCTTCCTATTTTTTACTTGTCAGTTTCTCTTATTTGACAAAAAAAAAAATTTAGTGCTAACTCAACTTTATTCTTCTTTTTCCTATGTGCTCTGTTTCCTTCTGACGGAATCATTACATTTCTTTTAAAAAACTCAATTCCTCTTTCAAGGCATTGCTATTAATTTATCTTAAACAATTGCGGAGTTTTTACTTCCTTTACACCATTTTCTAAATTCCGCAACCCATCTCTAGACTGAATGGTATTATTTATAATGATGGTCATGGTATCTGACGCTATTGTTCCTATTAGTCCTCAAATTATTGCGCTTCCGAAGCTTGCAACCTGCCGGACAAACTGTTTCGTTTCTGTCAATTATCTTCAACATTGTCCCCCCTTCTGGAGGAAAGGTTGACGTAGAGAGTTGGAGTGGAATGTGAGGTCGGACGGTGGAGGTTAGATTGTGATGTGGATGTGAGGGAGGTGGAGGTGGAGGTGGCGAGGTGGGAGTGGAGGTGGAGGTGGAGGTGCTAGTTTAAGAGAGGGGGAGGGGGAGGTTGGAGGTGGGATGCAGCTCAAATGCATTGTATCAAGTTGTCTAAACCTGAGTTTACACCTTTTATAAGTCAGCAACCCTATATAAATATATATATATATGATAATATTATATATTATCTATTAATATATACTTCATAATAATATTATATAAATATATATATATTATATATAGATATATATTATATATATATATAAAATTATTATATTATATTAATAGTATTAATATATATTATATATAGTATATATATATATGTATGATATATAATATTAGTATATATATATCTATAAAATATATATTATATAAATATATTATATATAATATATATTATATATATATATATATAGCTATATAATATATATATACTAATATATATAATATATATTTTTTTAAATTAATAATTACTTAATAAATTTTTTTAAAAAAAGTATATATATATATAGATATATATAATATTTATTTTTTATAAAATTATGAATATATACTTATGCAACAATAAAGAAAGCATTCCTACTCTTCAAATGATACTTCAAAAAGTGATTTTTGGAACCTTGTTTTTAAAAAAAAAAGATAATAATATATTCATAGTAATAGCAAGAATCAGTATATTACTCATAGAAATACTCTTTTAACTAGTGGTTTTACAAAGGTCTTTCGTAATCCAATTCCATCGTAAAGCGAAATATTTCGTATGTCGAATATTAAATTCACGCCCATAGTCTTTGCTATACAGATCTATATGTTAAGTCAAGATCTGTAAGAGGGCATTCCGAGTCGAGAAGCTTTTTGCTCTGGAAGACAGTTGTCTAAAAGGACGTCGTGATGTATTTATCATATTTAAATGTCAATCAAGGGAAAATAGTAGTATATAGTAACTAATATATATGATATATAATTATGATATATATATAGATATATAATATATATATATATATATATAGATATATATATATATATATATATATATTATTATAGATACCATATATAATAATAAATATATATAGTATTATATAATATATCTATATGTATATATATTTATATATTATATATATATATATATATATTATACTATGATATATGACTGGATGAAGTATAAATGCGATTGCTCAGCCATTATACAAATTGTACACTGAAAACGTTATTGTCCCAGTGGCGTAGTGAACCCTTAACCCCATGATTGTTAAAACCAAGAGTTTTACCCCCCAGCCACGATAGGACTAATTAATACCTACCAAGGATTGATGACGATCGTCCACCATCGATTACCTCCGCTTGGAGGTAAAACTCTGGTATTTTAAAACATCATAGGGGTAAGGGTTCAAACCCACCCTGGGACATAATGTTTATGTAACAACTTTGTAATCGGCTTAATCGTCTATGAGTAATTCATACAATATGCAGTCCCGATAAAAATTACCCAGTCTTGCCCTGGCCTGGGTGGTAGGGCGGGTGTCTTTCCGGAGACTACGGTGTGGGATATTTCATCAATCCTTGGAAGCATTTCTATTAGCCTATCGTGGCTGGGAGGAAAAACTCTTGGTTTAAACATCATAGGGTAAGGGTTTAAACCCACTTAGGGACATATATCACTAATATAGTATATAGAACTATATATATATATATATATATATATATATAGTAATATATTATATATATAGTATATATTTAATATTATTATAAAATATATAATATATAATTCAATTTACAGAGTATTCTGAGGGCTTGGAGGTAGTTCAAGCAACAACGTAGCATTACAGACTGAAACAGTGCCTACAAACCAGAATAATTATATTCTACTCATGAAGTTGCGCCTAAGTTTAGGCGTCACGATGATAAACTGTTGAGATTTCAGCATTATAAAGATATAGATACAGCAAGGAAAAGTATATATTTGGGAATCTTTCAGTTTTGAATATTTAGAATCGTGTGGTGCAAGAGATTTAACGTTCTTGACAAAGGATCTATTTTACAGAACAGATGAAATAGAAAAGGTGATGAGAAGTAAGTAGGTAAAGTTGATTTACTATGTTGATAGTTGTAGAACTTCTTTTTACATTTACATTCACCACCTCAAGCAGCGCCCTAGTCCTAAGGGTCGTTAGCCATAATTTACATCCTAATAAAAATAGAAGCTAAGCCCAAGAGAGAACAACTAGCATTCTCTCTCATCCGACCATTTACACAACTTAGGTCCTCTCGCTCTTGTTGGCGAAGTGCCTTCTTCCACTAGCTATCGGGCACTTGAACATATTACCAAATGATAGATATTTTGAAATGTAAGATTATGTGTGCTACGAACATACAC
Organism: Trachelipus rathkii; assembly: GCA_015478945.1. Classification (NCBI taxonomy): domain Eukaryota; kingdom Metazoa; phylum Arthropoda; class Malacostraca; order Isopoda; family Trachelipodidae; genus Trachelipus; species Trachelipus rathkii. Next base: position 36,066 of record JABUQX010129254.1, on the reverse strand, counting down.
TTTCGTAGTCCTGTTGGATCAATGAAATTGCAAGAATTTATACAAAAGAAACGTTACCATTGTCTCAATGCATGGGTTTCAGTCATAAAACATTTTGTTATTTCTTATTTTATTGATTGACTGGATATCGTAAAGCTGCCAAACCTATATCAGTCAGTATACTTCCACAAAAAAATGTATCATTGATAGAAAAATAAAGAGGGAATTCAAATATATGGTCTGTATTTTTGAAATTTTTTAATTATAACAAATGAAAGCAAGAGTTAAAAAAAGTGTTTCAGGGGAAACTTTAAAAATTTTAGATAATGAGAAGCTATTCCCTGCTTTATTTTGCGACTATTTCTACTCTGTCTGCGGACTTAAACATGTACCTTGCAGTATTGCCTATTCTGAAAGCTGTTGATAATATAGAACGAATACTTAAGTCTGCTTACTTATTATTAGGATATTATTAATTATTAATCATTATTCATATTATTATTATATTATTATTATTATTATATTATTATTATCTATAAGTTTTACTTTTCGCTTCCAATTCTCTTGAATAACATTTCTCTGAGATGGTCATTTAATTTTCTCTAATTACTATGCTAGACAATAGTTGCAAAGAAGTAAGAGGCATATTTAAATTTGATTAGTTTTCTGACCGGTTTCGTCCGTAAAAATCGCGGACATCTTTCAGAGTTTCGATCTAACATTTGAATATATATATAATTAAAAGATTAAAAATTTAAAATTAAAATTAGATTTTAGATTGTTAGATGTTCAGTATATCACTTATATTATAAACACTACTTGAACTTTAAGAGTTAATGTCGTGGTTTTGTGAAGATGAATGTAAAAGCCTTCAGTCGTATTTTTCAGTTTTTTGAGCTTCGCATGAGGAGTTTAAAAATTTTGAAGACTGTGAGATATCAGGCTATAGAGTTTTTGTTATGTTCAGATGAATATAATGTTCGTATATTATACTAGGTTTAAAGCGGTGCTGGTGTGATCCTTTCTTCTGAATCTCTATTTTCTTTTTCAGCGGTGTAGCACCAACTAATACAGTCAGACTCTGGGGCGCCTACAATTCGCTGGATCTTTACATGGCGTATAGCCAGGAAAATGAGAATTTTGAAGGGAAAACAATACAATTTTAACCCAGGTCTTTTATGTTAAGATATGTTGACGGGACACTCCTTACTAATATTAGGAAAAGCCATACGGACGAATTCAATCAGTTTATCAATTACTTGCAAAGCCATTCTTGCCTCAAATTCTCGTCTCAAACTTTCCAGAATAATATTTATTAAGCTTTGTAATGGATATTAAAATCAAATTAATGATGATGGAACCTTTTCTACAGGCCATAATGTCAAGCCGAACGATTAATGTCTGTCCGTTAATCTACAAGTCCTACTCGCCCAGGAAGTATATAAGAGAATTCAATTGTTAAAACACTTATATATATAGGGCTTACAAATTGTGCTCGGATTGGGAATTATTTGATGTTGATGTTCAAAGAATTAAACAGAAACTGATAACTGTACACCACCCATTAAGATTAGACGGAAAAGAGATACATAAACAAAACCTATCAGGCAACTCTATAAAAAACAGGACACTACGAATAATAGCATATCAAAGCATAAATTTTATTTCAAAACTGTAATGCCATTCTAGCACTTTAAGTAATTATACTGAAAATGCCTACGCGGCATTATTAAAGCCCACATTAAATCTACAAGTGAACACCAAAAATCGCCAGTTAAAACGTAGACCACAAACAGAACACTTTCTTCCTGCTCTCTCTACTAAGGATACCCTTTTCAGTTTAATCACCATGTCGATGATACCAATTCACATTTGCCCGAGTCTGACTGTACTGATCGACGTCAGTATTTGTTAGCAACACGTAAAGGATTAACAGAGTGAGGGCATACATACAACCGGCTTGGTAACCTAAGCTAAAGATATGACGAACATTATTTCAGCTGAACATAACAAAAAGCTACGTATACCTGATAGTCTCACAGTCATTCAAACTTGTTACACTCTGCTGATGCGTTAAGCTTCAAAACTGGAATACTGAGGCTTACTACATACAAACATCGTAAACCAGACATTAACTTAAAATTTCACCTTATTGAAATTTAAATTTTAACTATAACTTAAATACTAAAATCTAAAATCTAATTTAACTTTAATTTTTTTAAACTCTTTGTATCGGACCTAGAAATGATTATTTGTTAGAATGGAAACTCTGAAGATGTCCGACGTTTACGACGAACCCGGTCAGAAACTAATAAATTTAAAATATGCCTCTTACTTTCTTTACAAACTATTTCTAGACTAGTATTAAGAAAATTAAATGACAATCAGAAGAAATTAATTTTCAGAGAATTGGGAAAGGAAAAAGTCGAAAGACTTATAGTTAAAGCAAAAGTTGACATACACTCCTTTATAATTATTATTATTATTATTATTATTATTATCCAAATTATTATATATTATCTATTATTATTGCATATTTATTGATATGAAATAATTTTCACCTACAGCCAATCTAATTCTTTGTTTTTGAAGAGGTCAATTGCTAGAACCAATAAGTTAAGGATTATAGCAGTTTTTTAGGATATAGGTTTGTTACTCTATTTATTTCACCATATATAAATGTTGGAGGGTAAAGTTATAACTGTACATCACTTAAGCTTGGAGGATGTAATTAACTTTATAAAATCAACTACTGTAATTTTTGTCTCTCGAGCCACCTCAGTGATATAGGGAAAGGAATTAGCATAGCTCCCTACAAGTGCTAGAAGATTATCGCTGCCTACGCAATATTTTCGTCTCATCCACAACTAGAATTGAACGGAAAAAAAAAGAACTCATAGTTCCCGAAAGCCAAGGGTTGAGATTTGAGGATATGACAGAGCCTTTCATCCTCTCTCAACTGGCCTCTGGATTAGTGGAATTAAGTTTTTTTGAATGTGTGTTCATTCAACCGGCCTATCTTCTTACGTTTGCGGCTTCTTTACGTTTTTAGTCGAGCCGAGATTTTGTTTTACCAAAAGTTATCTCCACTCTTAGGGCGTTTGATATTATCGGCCATAGAGTTTTAATTTTACATGGTCTGTGGATCTTGCGCGTGATATTAAGATTAGGGCTATTATAACTATTCGTTTAGACGCATTTTGAACCGTAGCGGGAGATTTCTGGACACTGAAAGCATATCAAACAGTATAGATAGGTCAGTAATTAGCAGACGATGAGGGAATAGTTTGTGAGCACGCTCCTCTCCTCAATTATTTTTACGGTTTCCTCTTTTATATATTATCGTTAACGCACAGTCTCCATAACAAAAAAAAGCGATCAACATACTGAGTTCTTGGCGTTATGTTAATGAGGCCATTGGAACACCAGGAAAACTATGCACTGCACTGCAGCCTGTTCAGAAACCACACAATAATTTGACTCTGTTTTTGCAGAAATTGCTGAATCCGCTCCAAAATGGAGAATCACTTTGTGTGTAGATCTCTGGTCAGGCCGGCGCTGCCCTAATGTGTGCAAAGAACGTTAGTTACGTAATTAAAAAAAAAAACAACGAGTATCAAGAATGGAGCTGTAGCCTTCTGTCGAAAATAACATGTGTAACATATATGTTGTTACTATTGTTGTAGGGCGCAATCACCCAACCCAGCTACATGGTGTTATTTTGAGTATATTTAATTCTTTAATTATTTACTTATTCTACATCAAATTCTAGATTGCTGGATTAGTAAGAAATAAAAATTCTCAGCTTTCTCAGTATGTGGCAACCTATAAATAAAATAACGAAATATATGATACCAAGAAAAAAATTAAATTATTAATATATAGATATATATATATAATATATATAATATAAATATATATAATTATATATAATATAATATATTATATATATATATATATATATATCTATGATATAGTATTATATATATATAATATATATATATATATGAATATATGATTATATATAATATACAGCGGTGTTTACGAAGTAGGGGGGACAATATTGGAGGATATTATCTCTTGTACACATTTACAAGGTTCTTGGTCATTAAAATAAAGTTACCTGTAAAGTTTCTCATTTAGTAGGGTAAATGAGTTACAAAGGTGCAAGGGGTATGATGTTGAATATTATATGTTATTTTCCGTAGATGTGAGAGTTGGGCTAAGGAACTCTGCAACGTAATAGTGAGTAACCTATGAGAACAGCGTGTATTGCTGTGCTCAATATTGGGACACATGCCTATAGGTTGCTTGATTAGGATACCACCGTTGATCTATAGAGGATAGCGATGAATAATATAGGAAATTGTTGATAGTATTTCGAGAAATACTTGGTACTCGGGAAACGGATACAAAGAATAAATTTAAAGTAATACCAAATTTAATAAGGGCGGACATAATAATACCTCCTAATATTACAAATAGCAATATTAAGCCTTAATAACAATAATTATTTGTAATCTCTACTATTTACTATGTATTAATAGTAACATCAGAGATAGGAAAAAGGAATAATCAAAGTTACATAGCTATAATAAGAATACATAACAATAATTAAATAATAATAATAAATAATAATTAAAATATAACTAATAATAATAATAATAATAATCAATAATAATTAATGAATAATAATCAATAATAATCATACATAATAATTTAAGATAATAATTAATTTTAATAAGTACTTAATAATAATAATGAACTTTAAAATAATTAAATAAATTAATTAATGAATCATAATATGATAAATAATAAGTAATAATAATAATAATAAATGAATAATAATAATTAATAATATATAGATAGATAATAATATTAATTAATAATAATAATAATACATAATCAATTAATTAATAATAATAATAATAATAATAATATAGATAATAATAATAAAATGAATAATAATAATAATAATAGAATAAGATACTGATAAAAAACTAAATAATAATGTAAGTAATATTGAATATAATAGATAATAATGAAATAAATAAATAATTAATAATAGATAATAATAAATAAAAGTTAATAATATTAATAATAATAATAAAATTAATAATAATGAATAACACATCTACTGAACTTAAACCACCAATTATTCACATCATCGCCCCTTCGACCTTCCTAACTGCATTTACCTTACAAAGTGAGGAACTTTACAGGGTAACTTTTAAAATTTTTACAAAACAATTGTAATGGTACAAAGATAATATCCTCAAATTTGTCCCCCTATTTTGTAAACCTATCACTATTATCACTATATATATATATAGCTAGATATATTATATATATATATATATCATATATAATATATATATTTATACTAATATATATATATATATTATATTATATTATATATATAATATATATATATATTATATATATTATATATACATTATATATTATTATATTATTATATATATATATAGTATATATTATATTTATTAATATATATGATATATACTATATATATATCATATATATTATATATATTATAGATATATATATATATATACTATATTATTATATATATATTATTATTATTATGTATTATTTTATACAAGCACTTATTCCCGCAAAAGCGGGGTGCTGTACGTGCAGCTTACCCTAAAACATATTCCTTCATCTCGCCCTTCACCACCTCCTCCATTCCGTCTATCTCTCCGCCAAGCACACCCTTTCTTCACCGCTCATCCCTCTCTCCTCCAAACATTTCCTTTATTACCATTCATCACCTTTCTTCTATGGTCTCCCCCTTCCTCTCCTTTCTATCCCCTCCGCCTCCCAAACTTTCCATAGACAACATAGCTCCATCCAATGCTCTTCTCCAGAATGTCCAAAGATACCATCTTAAAATACATTCCTACTCCGCTCTTCTCACCAAAACCAATTCTATCAAATTCACATACTCTCCATCTTAGTTATACACTATTCCTAAATCCTCTCTCTAAGTAGAACTTACTTAACCACCACCAAAACCAGCATCTCAAACCCTTCATCTCAGAAACACAATTCCAGATTATCTCTTTAGTAGGACCTATCAAATGTCAAACCCCCATGTTCACATACACTATAGTTTACGCTGTTAGAAACAACATAATTTTTTCAAAACATACTATACTATGATTCAGTCAAGCTAACGCAACAACGAAATTGTGATAATATCTACGCACGCCCTTTCCTAATTCCCTACAATACCACTCAATTGCTCTCATATCGCTACTTATCCCCGTTGATTACTACTCATCATATCTACTATGTCCTTCAATCACCTCCATTACATTAACCACAGAATAATACCAATTCGCCTATAATATACTAGAAGAAGCCGAATTTGATTTACTTCCAGAGGGCCTGAAAGTGAGGTACCACCGTGCTCAGCACTCACTCTTATATATCATCTAGACTCGTCAATTACACACTCATGCCGCCTGTTATCTGGCTTTCGCGTCACAACGAGACATAACAACACTGTATACTTGACGCCTAAGCGATTATACTGCATAAACACATACCCCCTCTTGTAATCCACAGCCACTCTGCCTCCAAACACCTTCTGCTGGTCAAACCAAAATACTCATCAACCCCACATATACTGAATTCGCTTCACGGCCACTCTGAGGAAGGTAGTAACTATCCAACATCAAATGAAGCTCCACTATGTTCAAGCTTATCGCCACAATTAGTAACAACCCTCTATCAGAACATCAAATTGTCCACCCCTCTCCCTGCCCTCATGACATTCCTCTGCAAATGACACTCGTAGCCATAATTTAATAAAATTGAAGAGCCTTACGGGCATATTCAACCATCATGTCTAACCCCTCTTCCAACGTCGACCAAAACCATACTCACGTCCCCCTCCTTACAATACTTCTCACACAGTAATTACTGCATTAAATGTCAGACATATACTGTAGGAGTATTTAATTTGAATTCTAAAGCAGAACGTCACCTTCTACTAGCCCTGAATACAAAATCATTTGTACTTCTATAAATCATTATAGATGCGCCTTCTCTATATCTAAAAAACATCCATACCCTTTCCCTTTCCCTTTCTATACCTTTCTCCACAGCATCTTCGATTGTGAGATACTATGATTTTCCACAACATTCCCTCTTACCCATCCTAAATCTCCTTGGTTCCTCCCCCAAATTTCTACTCTTCGTTTATAAATCTACTCAACACACTCTCAGATTATGTTAATTTACTCCGCAATAACACTTGTCACCTACTAACCACTCAAAAAGGACATGATTATAAATAACCTCTATAATATATTATTCACTCCATCCTATGTACCCTATTCCCAGTATTTATACAGAGGGAACGACAGAAACAGACCCTTAATCCCTCCAGATCCTGATATGAACCTACTATCCTTATAACCATAATCCAAACATATAACTTATTAATAATTTACGGTACAAGCACATTCCCCACCCTATCAGTAACACTCACCATCTGTAACAATATTCAATAACTGCACACCATCTATAGCAGTGGAATTTCCTATATTTACCTAGTAGTTGACGCCCTATAATATTCATTTATCCCATTTGTATTTCACATAATTCCTCACTCTATCCTAACGAACCCTCTTCACCTCCATGCCCACCTCTTGAATAAAAACCTCACTCAATCTCTTCACCCAATTTCAAATTCAATAATCCTCAAAATATTCCCCAATCTTTTCCTCACACCCATACTTCCCCTACCTAATCCATTCCCCAATCTCCCTCCTTAAACCCAATCTACCCCTAACCGCCTCCCTACTTCTTTCTCTTTTCTTAAATTACTATCTTTTACCAGAAATATTGCTCCCATGTTTCAAAAAGTTATTAAATTCTTTGTAACACTTATGATCTATTACAACCATTCGATATTATATTGCTAATTTCTCTTCGTCCCTCTCCACCCCCATATCTTTCTTCCACTATCCTTAACACCCTCTAGATATTCCTCCCAGCTTTCCCTTCTACTATTCCCCAACCAATTATCACTAATAGGCCTCTCTCTTTTTCTTTTATTCACCAAGTATACTTGTCTTAAACCTCCTATCAAAAAATCCACATTCCACTTTCCTATTCATTTATCTACTTGGCTCCACAACCATATTTTACTACCCGACGAGATTATCCTTAATAATTATCTGGCTTTTTCACATTCACAAAATTTGTTCTTCTAAACTCTACTTACCACTCCTCCTCCACATCCTTGAGAATTCCGGTCCTCTACACGTGCCCTCCAACCTTATCCCGCATAACCCCTCCTAAAAAACTATCGAGCTCTTTACAACCAATGTAACTCTTATCTAATTTTATCCACCTTAATGAACATTTATCTTAATTTTTCTACTCATTTTTTCATCTCTTCTCATAACAGTTATACGCTCATACACCCTTACGGCACTTAAACCTAGCAAGACAAACCCAAATAGTGATCAGAAAAACCTAAAAACTAAAACCTGGCCCCTGACTGAATACATTATTACATCTAAGTAAATCTGCCATCAGATAATATCCTATTAATATTATATTAACAACACATTAATCCAGAGTAACAGCGACCCTCCCCATACCTAGATTGAACTCTCACTCTATCACATTGACATATAGATTAAATATACTATAAGTTATTCACTTTGATCTTAACCAAGTATTTTATATAGTCAAACTTACAATCTTCTGAATCAAATAAAAAGAACTCCTAACAGACTTTTACTCCATTAAGAATTACTTTCCCCATACCCCAAGATGAGATCATATAATACTCCGTCACAATCTCCTCGTTACTTATCCCTACTACCTATGTATCTCAATACTCCTAATAAAACAAATTATAATCAATATAACCCACAAACTTTCCCACATATCATTCAACACATCTTCACAAAATCTTGTCTCTCTCCTCCTTCACCAATCGCTCCAGATTTTACTATGTGCATGCATACGGAGAACGCGCAATAATAAGAAACAACAAACAATTATCACCCCCAAGAAATTTCACATAGAATAGTATATACACCCACTAATTAATTCTCGAATTTCAACTAAATTTGCCACACTTTTGTTACTGTTATCCACACCTCATTGATCCTCCAATAACTATTACCTATACCACCTCCCTCGCTCTCACTATCTCTCGTTCGACCCCCATAAATCATGACCTCATTAAAATTTTCCAAAAACATCTCACTTATATAACATATCTTTACAGCTCTTTTAGTTTATCTGTACAACCCGTAGACTTAACATTACCAACCTTTTGATTCCTACGAATATCATTAACGACCACTTCTTCACGCATTGTTCAGACCGTCATTAATATTCCCTCTCAACATTCGAATACAAACCCACTACTAATACTACTACTCTTTTTGACCCATAGCTAACCCGCCTATCTGTACGGTTAGCTCAGCCCTTACACTCTCTCTTATTTACTACTGACCTCTTATTACAACCACTCTACTTTCTTCTATGTCACCACACGTTGATTAGGCTGACACGCATGTGAACCGGAAAAAGAACCCAACAACCTTGAGGACACTATACGCAGAATAACGAAGCTCCAAAACCACCGCTTACTCCACCTCCAAAGCTGCTTCCTCCTCCGGAAAATTACCACCACCATTAAATAATTTATCACGATATATATCTGATTAAATATTTACATGTCTCTCTCTTATTTCGCACGAAATATATATAAATACATATTGTGGAAAAAAACACTACCTCTTTCTTCTCATAAAGGATCGTAATGTTGTTCCTAAAATAAAAACCATTGTTATACGAAATTTATAAATAACTAATTAGATGGAAAGATAACTCCTTTAGCTTCATCAGTAGGTCGAATGTTGATTAACGATAATGATGAGACGATTCCCTGGTAAGTCTCTTCCATTCACGTAATAGGATATCGATTGTGAAACCTATATTCCTATAATAAAATCAGAGAGGATCCTTACTATAGAAGTCATCCGTATCTAATCGTTGGAATAATACTCTTCTTAGAGTTCCTTTACTTTTATCATACAACTCTAATATTCTATTACTACTTTAGTTAAGTATTACTTTCCATATGATTGGAGAATACCCTACGTACTATCTTATGATAAAAGCATAACATTCTTCTCAAACAACAGAGGTGCCGCAGATATTTTCAATTAAATCTTATAACATTCCATGTTCCTAGACGTTTCATCTGACAAACAGAGCAACTAAGTCCAAAAACAAATACTAATTATCCTCTAATGAAAGAATTGCCCTTGAAAAAACCTTGAATGTTCTTTTCACAAGTAGAGCAATAGGAAGAGTTAATTGGAAATAGAGCAGGTTATTTCAAGCAATTACGAGATACAATTCAGCTGGAAACTAGAAGTGTATCATATAATATTATTAATTTGCTTACGTATTCCTTGTAGTAGTATAACAATTTTAGTGAAATAGTATCAATTATGAGATATAATATATATATAGTTAATGTAATATTAAATATTATCTTTATCAATAAAATATGCACCCCAGATATTGAAATTGTAGCTAAACATATTATGTATATATATATAAATTTCTTTTTTCATTAAAACTACCCCACTAATACAGAGATAAGTAATACTACTTTTTATTGTTAGTATGTATTGAAGGGTATTATGAGAGATATTTTTACACTCTATCTTCCGTAACTATTATTTTAATACTACTATATACTTATTTAACATCTCCTTCATTTCAGATAATTCTTCCTGCATAAGATACAGTAATACTACATATGAACTATATATAGACCTATCAACTATTACTTATAGTTAAACCTTAGATAATAGATATGACTTAAGACACTGAACTCAAATCATATGATAATATAATGTATCCATTTATAAATTAATAACCTCACTCACTCACTCACACACACACTCACTTCATATTAACACACTAGTAGTGACGTATATATATAATTTTTAATTTATTATCTAAACTCTTATAAACTTAAGTATAATTATTAGAGTAATATCTAATATATAAATAAATATTAATATATATAAATATATATATATATATATAATATATAATATATATTATAATTTATATATATAAAATATAACGTTATATAATTATTTATATACTTTTTATCTATTTAAGATATAGATTAAATTCATATAAAAAGAGCAAGAGGGATAAATAATATGTACAAAAATGTAATATGTATATAATAATTCCTATAATATTATATATATTCTATTTACTACTAATACCCTCACATTTTTTATATTGTTATTATTATATTATTATTGTTATATATTATATTTTTATTTTAAATATACAATTAAAAATCATTTAATTTAAGGAAACTTAAAAAAATGAACAAAGATTAAACAAACAAAAACGCAAATAATAAGACTGCGTGAATGATTATGAAATTTCCAAATTGCTTAGACAATAAAAATTAATTAAAAAAATATGATAAAATTAAACAATGAAAGAAAAAACTATCAAAATAAATTACAATATAGATAATGAAAAAAATAAGATTATGGAGAATAAAATATCAAGCTAAAGAACAATTCCGTTAATCCCCCCTTATAGATTACATAACCTATTATGAATTTTTTAATCCTTTCCATATAGAGCTGGAAAAGTTAAGGCAAAAGTAGGTCTACTTCATACATACAAGAAAGAAAGAAGCTAAATTTTTTTATTAAAATCTTTATTCCATTCTTAAATAGATTTTAAGTTTGTTTAAATTTATGTTTGTTAAGTGAGTAATAAAATAATATTAAAAATACATAAAAAAAAAAGAAAAAAAAACAGAAAACAAGTCTAAAATTCATATAAACGCACATTATGCACGAGGCACGACGCCTGTTTCCCCAAAGTATATTAAATTCGGTTCTATCACAAAAGGATAAGAATCTAGAAACGCAATTGATAAAGTAAGCCATATACTGAAACACTGAGTGATCATGTTCTTCACAAAATTATAATATCGATGGGAATAGTTCAATCATATTTGGACTACGAAAAACCCACACTGACTAGGAAAAACCCACGACCAATCATCACCTTTTTCACTTATATCAGTTCACCATTTTTATGGCGTCTCCTGTTCCGTGCCTATTTTCACCAACCCTTTCTTCCATTCAATTGCCCACGTATTTTAGAAACCAATTTTGAGACCCTAATTTTGAAGAAACCCTAATTTGAAACCCCAATTTAGAACCCAAATTTAGAACCTTAATTGTTTGTTGAAAACCCAATTTTAGCCAACCCCTAATTTTTGTGTCAAACCAATTTTCAACCTTCGAAAGAAGGGGCCCAACTCCGTAACACACCGTCTTACAACCCCCATTTACCTCCCTAATTTTCGACCATGGGTCAAGTTTCGCCCACGTAATTTGCACCTTGATCTCCTGTCATTTCCCACTAATTTGCTACCCTTTTCTCCACATTTTTCCCGTAATTTCTCCGGGCAATTGCCCCCCCCAACCCAGAAGTTGACTACCCTTTTCTTCCATGTTCAATTTGGCCCACGGAATTTGACTACCCCTTTGTCTTCCATGGGCAATTTTGCCACTAATTTGTCCCTTCATGTCAATTTTGACCACGATTATTTTATCTTGCCTTGTCAATTTGCCCACGGTAATTTTGCACCCTTGTCCATGTCAAGTGACCACCCTAAATTACGACCAACCCTTGCTTCCTGTTTCAAATACCCACTGATTAATTTTTTATTCTTCTAGACTAGCCCCTTTTTTGAATCTAACCTGTTGACCATATATTTTGCCCTACCTGCCAATTACCATGGGTCAATTACCCACCTAACTTTATGCTGTTGATCCCAACACCTAAAATACTTCTATCATATCAATTATATGTCCTTTCCGCCAGGTGGGTCAGTTGCCAAGTGAGGCCAATGAGTCCCAATGTAGTTCCAATGAGTCCAATGCGGATGCCAATGAGTGCCACAATAGTGCCAATAGCCACATATGCCAACGGATTGCCACTTATTCATAGCCTTTCAGCTCCCCGGACTCCGAATACCCCTAAGATGTGTCTACCCCTAAATAAGTATCAGAATCGATTGTTGGATCATACAACTCTAGGATGCTTCCTACTAGTTATATTTCTTGATCTTTATTTTGAAGGACTATAGCCTATAAAATATATAAACTAATATATATATATATAATAAATAAATAATAAAATAATATAATTATATTATAATATATATATATAAACTCGCACACCGCAACCTACACGATATACCACTATGACACTCTAACACACATCACTATACACTTACACCGACATATACACTAAACACTTATCAACACACACAACACACAGAACAATCACATTACACTCCCAACACCGAATTTACGCCTCGCATGAATCCCACATTATCCTCCCACTATGCCAGCATATTGCCTCACATTTGATCCTCAACTTTATCATCTTAGACTCATACTTTGATATATATTCTTTAACCACCTATATAACATTCATCTTGAGACTACTTACTCGATCATAAATGCCCACCAGCCTCAGCAAGCCCCCTCCCCAAAGATGGAAGTCACCCACCCGGCATGCACATGGATTCATAATGACTTAGTCTTGTCCATAATATCATTTTATTCATACCTAAACATTCAAAAATTTGTTCTCAAATAAAAAATACGCAAAAGTGCATATAAACATTTTTGTATTAAAAACATTCTACAAAGCATTTAACTTCTCATCCATATACTAATCTTAACCATACTAATACTTTTACTAAAACTTTTACTATATAAATTTTAAAAGTATAAAAAAAAAAAACAAAAAAACCATGACTGGAAAAATGAAACAGTTATCACAACGTACGGAAATTTTATGAAAAAAACATGAACATTTACATTACCAAAGCAGAAGCTAAAACAGCATTGTACCAACACAAATAAGCTAGGTACTCTACGCTGAACGAGGTACCTTATGAACGTCAGCGCTGAACTTCAGTTACGCGTTAAAAACCATAGGGACTGCGAAGCAAAAACTTACACAAACAGAAACAACAAGTGACTGACAACACCAAATAACGTACTAGCCGGAACCATACGCGGTGAAAACTGTAATATGTACGTTACCCTATACTATACCATACCCTATATATATATAAACTATACTATATTATAAAAATACATATTATAATATATTGCTAGAAGTAAGAAGGATATAAAGACCGGTCAGCACTACCACACTTGTCCACAATGCACCAATCTCAAACAGCCCTTTTACTTAAGGCTAAGATAGTATACTGAGGCCGGCTTTCGACAGGCTGCAATGAGTCAACCCGCACCATCTGCACGACATTACTAATAAGGCCATAACCAGGAAACTCTCTATGCGTAAACACCCTTTTACGACCAAGACAGGGAAGAAGAACCCAGAAAATAAATAACTAATATGTATAAGAAAATACGTCAATAGTTACTTGCAAAAAAACGTTCAACACTAAGAGAAGCTTATTTGAATCTGGATTAAATGATGAATCTAATTAAAAGAAGGCGGAATACATTTTCGAATTAAAGTACTATGACGTACTACAGTATATAAAAACGATTACTATAGTTATATAAATAGTACTTAGTAAACCTACTATAGTAACATATAGCTGTAAACAAGTTTATATACTTACATATAAACCCTACTTCACTCATAAATACAACTACCGTAATCATATAAGATGAATTAAACTATATAGAAGGTGTTATTATAAAAACTGAAATGATAATTTGAATAAGGATATATATATGTAAGTATTGTAGATAGGGGGTATGATAATTGATGATGCAGTTATGACATTATGTTGGTTTGAAGTGGCATTACATATTGTCATTGGTGCATAAAATACCCTAATCAACACTACCTATACACACAACACACATACATATCACACAACACACAAGTAAACACATACACACTGTAACACTTACACACACCCGAACATACTATATATTAATACACGCGTCACTATAAATTATACACCATTCACTACATAATAGAACACTAATTAACTACAAAACACTATAAAACGATACACATATACCTATACACCAATAACTACACTACACATATCACACATCACAACATAACACACTACATACGTATAAAACACTACATACACTAAGAACGTATATATATAGATAACCAATACATACTACAGACATACTATAAATATGAATCCATAACACGACACAACGAACCTCACTAACAGACGAACATAGTCATCAATAAACTTAATATCATGTAACACAACACACGCATACACTAACACAACACACCATACTAACGACAACATAAAACAGAATAAGGAGATAACAGGATAGAACACACCACATTATCTTCTATACATCTCACGAACCGTCCACAATAAGATAATATATTATTAATATAATGAATATCAGACTTGATACAGCACCATAGTCAAAAATCTTTCTAGCGGGAACAGTGCGGAGGCGAAGATGATTAATGTAATTAATTTAGAATATTCGCGGCGGATAGCGGATGTTTGAGATCGAAACTTTTGTACTCATCCATTTCCGCTAACAACATATAAACTATATAATATGAGAACTAGCTACATGAGTATATAAAATTAGATACATAAAGACACTAAAAATCAAAAGCTAGAATCATGATCACTAATAAACTACCCACTTATATCTACTCGATAGCCTTCAACACACTATACTATCTCTCATAGAATATATTCTCATCCACGATGATTCAGCATTACACTCACTCACTGTGGACATAAATTATATATTCTAATATCAGAAAGTAAAGAAGAATACTCAAAATAATATAGCTAGCTACGAAAAGAACAATTTAATAAAAAGTACGGCAATTGCGTAGAGAGTAAGATAATAATAACATAGAATCTAAATAAGTCACACTGATATATAGATACAAAAGAGGTCATAAAGTAGTATGAAATATAGTCACTAATTAATTAAAATAACAAAGGACAATCCCACAAAAATAACCAACACCCCCACCTGAACCAATACCCCAAAATCTCCAGCGCTACTCACCTTACTAAAAAGGTATAATTAATATAAAATATATCAGGAGTAGCCGATAAAGTATAGAAAAAAGACGGTAAGCCATAATGTGACCCAAATATCCCCATCAGCCGCAATAAGGACGTTTGTGAGCAAACAGGCTCAGCCCAGAGTAGCGAACGACAAGCCTGACTGCCTTAGTGACACACCGACACAGAAAAGTATCACAAAAGAGTCATCCAGATTGAGCAGAGAAGCTCTAGAGGAACGGAATAAAGCCTAGACCATATCGCAAAATAAATCCAGTAGAGACAAGAAGCATTATTAATAATAGGATAATTAATTATATAGCAACAACAGGCTAAATCAGAACCGTGAACAGTATAAAAGAAACCGACGGATGGAGCCTAGATATACCTAGTCCTAAATAGAGTGAACTCCAGGTTAGGTAGCCATTATAGATGAGCGCTAAAAATAAAATACTGTTGAGCAATAATACAGGGGGAATACTCAATGTGAATAAGCGTGAGGTAAAACCCCCCCCAAACGAGAAAGCAATAAAGGAATAGGGAAACTATACCCAATAATTAAATACAGTAGTAAAAACAGATGATGGAAAAAATATTATAATATAAAAGGCAATATAAATATAAGGAAAAATAAAACAAGAAGAAGAGTATCAGGTTGTATTCCTTCTAAGTTACAAAGACCAATATCATCTGAAGTTTGAGCAAATGCTTCCTTGTGTTTATTTAATATCTTCATAACCTTTAACTGATATCTTATGTCCTACCTCACTATAAATAAAATATAAACAAACACTCCACCCGTCAGCCGCGTATGCGACATGCACCTCACACAAGCTGTCCCCCAAATACTGTCCTACACATAAACTTGATTAAAACAATTCCACCCTTAAGGCCCGGCTAGTCATCAACCCCAAATCCTTTGAACAAAAATGCACCAGCATATCTCGAAAAGTCACAACACTTTTAACACAACAAATCCACCGCACCACCATTCACATTACCCACCGCCCGTACGTAACCACTCTAATCATTTTCTACAACAAATGTCACAAAAACAAAAAAAAAACCCTCTTCGCGGTCTCGAGCGTCCTTCCAAGAATGGATCTTCCCAGACCGGAAGAAGAATCAACACAAACAAACACGCTAACAGACAACCCACACAATTACATATTTGAGCAAACTCTGGAAATTCATTTTCACTCCAATATTACAACAAACAATGTAAAACACAAAAGTTTTTTTTTAAACAAGAAATTAAAAAAAAACACCAAAAACAAAAAACCCCAACAAACAACATAGGATGCTCGAGCCGACGCGGAACACGGGGGGGGGACGTTTTCCATAACCCCGTAGGGAGGGCCGGAGGAACCCACACGACACCCACAATATACCAAAAGCGGGACACAGGTTCCGGAGACTCCTCCACGAGGGGAAAAGTTCCTACCCTGTCCATTCCACCCCGGAACCAGCCGATATACAAGAAGCACCCCCCAGCATCTCTAGCCATCCTATTTGCACAGTTCTTTACCCGTTGAGCTAAATCCATTAGGTTCCAAACACAACAAGATAAGAAAAAAAATAATTAACCAAACTCCACGAGCACCAGCTCGATAACAACCTATACTGGATCCCTAACTAATCATATTTAACAACATCAATCCGTCCGGACCCACCTAATAAAATTTGACCGTTGTTAGGATTCACGAACACATTAATAACTCAAGACCCAATAATATGAAAACAAAACAAAAATGAACAACAAATACACAAAGAATAAGTCAGAGAAACATGGATAAACACAAAATACATTTCTCCAGTAATAACACTAAGACTAAAGCTAACAGTATTAATAATAATAATGGACATTTGATCAAATTACCTACATAAAATATATGGATAATGGTAATGAAGAATTATACTTAATAACTACCAACTAGCATGCAATGAACCACATAACATAAACACAAATCTACATAGCAACCAATATAATATACACTTTCCATATATTTCATATGTGTTAAACTATTAACCATAAGGTATTAAAGAAAATAAGATAATATAAATAGAAAATATATACATATATACGATATATAGATATGATAATATTATATTTAAACCATGATATACTATACACCATGTAAAGTTCAAATAATCAATATTTTCCGAAGATAGAAAATGTACAGCTGCCCAAGTTTCCTACATCGTAAGAAAAACTTACAAACAGAATGGAAAATAGTTAACCACACCTAACCTACCTAAACGCTACACCATAAACCATAAGCCCTAACCTTGAAACAATTAACCATTCACCTAAATCATTAACTAACCAGACTGTAAAATTTGCAAGTCCCTCCTCATAAGCCTTACTCTTACTATAACTAACCAATTAACCAAAACCCTAACCTAAGCACATAACTAACCTAACCTAAACCATTAAACGAATAAACCTAAACCATAGAAGACCTAAAGCCTGAGATTCTAAAACCAATAAACACTAATACCTGGTACAAACTAACCATAAAAACTAGACCCATAACCAAATAACTTACACTACTCTCCAAGTGTGATTAGACCCGAAGTCATTCAGGAAAGACGCACTGACATGTAACATTAAATAATGACGTTAAGGCTCAACAACAAACGAAAGGCCGAAGAAACGCGGAGCACGACGCCAGTCAGCGACAGGAAAAAAACAAGAACAAAAGAAACGTACTTACACTATTAAACTAGTCACATACTTTTGAAAACTGATATGCGGTCTAAATGAAAAAAATGTTGTTACATATATTATATTCAAGAGGGATAACACTGAAGTTCACAATAGTTGAAAACGTGATATAAATAAATTATATATAAAGCATTTAGAGTTCACCGAAATCAAGATAATAAATTTTACTCATAAAAAAATAAAGAAGTGTCACATCCATAAAGAATGATAAGTTTTAACAAATATTCCCTGAAATATTTCATTTCTATCTTCCTAAAATGTTTACTTTTTTCCATATTTCTCCAAGGCTACTTTATTTCACACCCATTCACTCTCCGAAACTCTAAGATCAATTGTTCTTTCATGATCCCTCCTTCCCATAGCACCAAAAATTGGTTTTTTTTTAACATTATGTTTTCCAACCTATTTATCTTCGTCTTTCTTGAATTTTGCACTAATATTTCTACTTTACTTTTAGCTTTATTAATTTTTAGTCCATTCCCGTGGTATTCTAACAAAATAGGCATTTTTTTAAATCAGTCAGAAAGATAAGATCGTCAGCCAATAGGAGAACGTTGATTTCCAAATTTTCATCATGTAGATACAAGTCAGCTATTTTCCTAATTTTATCCATATCCTTAGCTGGTAACTGCACAAGTAACCATTGAAACAACACAACTCTGTCTCAGGACACCCTATACTGTTATATAGGTTGATTTAATTGCATTTAAAAAATTACCTTTCGATATTTTACCTCAAACGTCGAGAAAGCATACAATAACGTTTTTTTTCTGATTATTCCTCTGCTATCATTTTCAAGGTAAAAAAGCTAAACAACTTATATTCTTTATACTAAAATCAAGCGTTTCCTGTTACAATCTTTTCTACATATTCGTTCCTATTTTCTACTTTTAAAATGATCCACTATTCAACGTCACCAACCCTCGCATTAGGTCACCTAACAAACATACTTATCATGCCTTATTAAAAATGCAATGTTACCGTAGTTTTCCATAAATAATATCTTCCTTTACCCTGTCATTTACGGGGTCTGTGTAGTTATTAATATCCCGACTCCATTTCTTAATTTAAATTTTACTTATGTTAAACTATAAGTAATGAATTTATTTTCTTTCATATATCTCTACTAATATATATATATATATATATATATATATATATAACAAATCAATTATACTAATATATATATATATAACTATATATATATAATAAATAATATATATCTATGTATATATACATATATATTATAATATTATATTAATATATATATATATATAATATATATATATATATATATATATATATATTATATAATATATATATATATAATATAGTATATTCTAAATATATATATATATATAATATTATATATAAATATAATAAGTATAATATTTATATAGTATATTATATATATATATATTATATATATTATATATATTATTGTATATTTATATATATATAATATATTATTAATAATCTATATATATATATATATATATATATATATATATTAATATATATAATATTATATATATATATATTCACTCCTATTTACCATCCTTACGGGTAGATTTGAAATGACTTGTCAGTGTCTCCATGCAAAACTTCCTCCAGTGACTTATCATCGTACAATCTTCAACTCTTCCCGCATCAATCCGAAGGATCAGCCTCGTGGCGTTCTCCCTTCCTCCACTGCATCTCCACCTTTTCTTCAGCCTGCTTCGCAGGTCTAGGGCCCACTGGCGTCCATCCTCCAGTATTTTTTTGGGGGGCGGGTTCAGCTCCTCTATATTCCTCTTCAGATGTTCGTACACTCAGTTGATTTGTTTGTAATTGTTCAGATGATTGAAACATTTCTCCAATTCCATGAATTTCCTATTTCTCCTATTTTTTTTTTTTTTTTTTTTCCTTTAGGGTTACACCCAATCAATCTCAACACCTCATTCACCTCGATCTACCCTTCTATCATAATCTGTCTTGTATTTAGTGCTAAACACTCTAATCAGCATACAGAGGTAGTGGTCTCAATATTGTTTTCTATATCACCATTTTTGCTTCTTTTGGTATTGCAGTTTCTTTCAGTATTGGATATAATGCTCCCAGATTTAAAGAGAACTTATTTATCCTTTAGCCAATCTCTTCTCCCTGGCGACCCATCCCCTTCATTATCGTTCCCAAGTATTTAAATTTATCTACTTGCTGTAATCCCTTTCCTTCTATATTGATG
>JABUQX010129254.1:0-10000 GCA_015478945.1 Trachelipus rathkii | reverse complement strand
AAGTAATATAATAATAATAATACATAATAATAATATATAATAATAAGTCATAAAAATGAAAGATAATAATAATAATGATAATAATATAATAATAATAATAATTATTATTTTATATTATTATTATTATTATTTAAAATTGATTATTATACTATTTTATTATTATTATTATTATATTATTATTATTATTATTATTATTATTATAATAATAATAATAATAATAATAATAATAATAATAATAATAATAATAATAATAATAATAATAATAATAATAATAATAATAATAATAATAATAATAATAATAATAATAATAATAATAACATTTACCATTTACTATTTACCATTTATTAAATTTGATTACAAACGCATGCAGAATCTTTGCAGATTCATTTATAACCAAGAAAAATACTTTATTAGAATTCCTCGTTTTGGAGACTAGAATATTTTTCAAACAAAATTCATTTATTGTTTCTTTTTAAAGAAATTGTAAATTGCTTTACCTGTGTTGTGAATCTGGGTTTATTTCTAATTTCCCTTAAGTTTAGAGAAAATGATTCCCAGAAAAATGTGCCCTAATTAATTCAAAAACTTTTATTAGTTTGCGTCTTGGAGATTAGACGCCTCACGATGCTGAAATTTCTGGTACTGCAATTATGAGTTCAATTTAGGTTATTTAAAAATTCCGAAAAATCAGCATCATAATTGAAAAGATTTATATGCATAAATACTCTGTTTAAACTTGTATAGATCTTTAAGTGGTAATATATTGCACGCAAAGTAGAGATCAGAAATGATTAACTCATAAAAAGTATAAATATCTCTTTGAGCGTTATTTTGGGCAGCAAATATGGGCCTTAATCCAATTTCTGCAGTTCCTCCCCAAGCCAATAAATGCAAGTTGAGAAAGGGTAATAATCGAATTGTTTAAAGTTATCAAGGTTTCTTTCGGAAATACGTTTTTCAAATAATATATAATACAGCTATTCCTGTGAATTCTGTCAAATTTCAGATTATGCTGGCCAATTAGACCCACATATTTAATCGATTTGGCAAATTCGATTGATGCACTGTCTTGGTAAATGTTTGCTCAAATCTTAGAAAAAGATGATAAGATCATAACCTTAGTTTTTCCTGAATTCAAAGAGACCTTATCAGCACAATTCTATTTGAGGATGTTTTGAAAGTCTTCGTTGATTACACTTTGAATGTGGCAAATATCCATACCTGAAAAGTACGCAACAGTGTCGTCTGCATATAAAAACAGTTTGACATTTGAGATGACCTTAACAAGATCATTAATACATATATTATAAAGAAAAGAGTCTCAAGACACGACACCTTACAGTAGGTACACCCATTGTTACATTTCCAGTTCTGGAGTAGGAATTACAAATTTGAACATATTGTTTCCTGTTGCTGAAGTATGATTTGATAAAAGAGGCTAATGCCACTAACGCCATATTTTTTCTTTTTTTCTTATTAGGATGCCTGTGTATATGTTATCAAAAGCCTTTGAGCAATCAAAAATATACAGCAATGTAGGTAGAAGTTAGAGAGTTGCGTCCTGTCTTCCTTTACCCCTCAAAAATCCATACTGCTGGGAACAAATCAATGAATTTTTAAAAAAAAATTGTTAATCAACCTAGTATAAATCAGAATTTCATAGATTTTAGTTATCGAAGGTAAAATCGATATTGTTCTGTGATTTTTCTTTTCCTCACATGTTCCAGATTTAAACAAGGGTACAACTCTGGCCATCTTAAAAACATCGGGAAACATTCCTCTGGAGATACATTCATTAAACAGATCTGAAAGAAATTTGCTCAGTTCTCCAGCTGCCGCTTTCAAGATTCTTTGCTGGGAGAGTGGATGTGTGAAAATCATTTTCTTTCAATTTGTTAATATCTAAAACCTTACAAGGAGTGCATGACACAAAAACAAACGAATTCCGTGGAGGCAGAATATTTTCAACAAATGTATTTTGAAATCACAGGTTGGTGATAGGAAAGTTGTGTATGAGGAGACCGATGTGTACAAAGGCCCTTGTGAGAGAGAGGTTTGCTGTGGAGAAATTAAAAGAGGAGGGAGTGATTGAAGCACTCCAGAATAAAATAAGAACTTGTAAACCGAGAGAGGACATGGATTTCGAGGGTGTGGAGGAGGAGTGGGAAAATTTTAGGAATAAGATGGATAACTGCGCGAGAGAAGTATTGGACATCAAAAAGATGGGCGCAGGGAAGAAGTGCACTGTCTGGTGGACGGAGGAGGTGGGACGAGCCATAAAGGAAAAAAATAAAGCGTTTAGAAGTTGGATGAAGGAGAGAAGCCCAGAATCCAGAGTGGAATATGTAACCCTTAAAAATAGTCAAAGTATTAAAGAGGGGGGCTCAGGATGAGTTTTGGGTACGAATAGGTGAGCAACTGAGTAAAGATATGACCGGAACTAAAAAACTAATATATAATATGGCAAAAAGATATGGAAACAGGACTCGTCAGCAGGACACTAAGTTAAAGACAAGGAAGGCAGATTGAAAATAGAACCAGAGGAGGTTAATGATAGATGGAGCGAGTTTTTTGTAGAATTATACAATCCAAATGTAGGGATTGAACAGCGAGGAAGAGCAGAGGATCAACATCAGGTTGATATCGTTCTTGAACAAAAAGCAGGAGCTCAAAATCCAAATAATGAACATCTATTATCAATGGAGAAGGTTAAGACAGTAAAAACAGTATGAAGTATGGTTAGAGTGCAGGCATTGACGGGTTACCTGTTGAAATATTTAAGGGAAGGAAGGAGGTGGTGCAGTGGATGTGGAGACTGTTCAACGGATTTTGGAGAGAGGAAAGAGTACCAGAGGAATGGGGGAAGGCAATAATATGTCCAATATTTAAGAAGGGAGACAGGGTGAGTTTCCCAACTATAATGAGGGTGATATCTCTTTCTCCCCATGCTTTGAAAGATTGTGAAAGGATTTTGGAGAGGAGACTTAGAACGAGGTGTGGAGAGTAAAATGAATGAGGCCCAAAATAGGTTAGACCGGGAAGAGGAACACCGATTGATCTTAGCTTGTAAGAATGGTGATTGAGAAAGCTGGGAGTGGGATAGAGACATCTATGCGGCTTTTAGATTGGTAGAAGAGTTTGGAATAGTGCCACGAAAGAAGAAGTTGTGAGAAACAGTTGAAAATCCGTTTTATGAGATTGAACCCAAATTAATAATTGCAATACGTAGTCTCTATGTCACTATAAGAGTGCCGTCAGAACTAAGGCGTTTTGGCTCGAAAAATGTTCCATAAACAGCAGCGGGAGTGAGATCAGGGAGGATGTTGTCTCCTCTGCTTTTATCATATATATGGATGGGTGTATCCGAAAGGTTGTTTGGGGGAGGATGTTGGAATTGCTATGGCATTGCAAGATGAATACAGTGGTGAACGTGACAGAGCGACTGTCTGCAAGAGAGCGTGGATAGGTTGG
This sequence comes from Trachelipus rathkii, assembly GCA_015478945.1. Lineage (NCBI taxonomy): Eukaryota > Metazoa > Arthropoda > Malacostraca > Isopoda > Trachelipodidae > Trachelipus > Trachelipus rathkii. Next base: position 6,529 of record JABUQX010129254.1, on the reverse strand, counting down.
GGAGACATATTGCATTAGAGAAGGATAAAATAAACAGGAAAATGACGGAGGTGAGTGAAGATCGCTAGAGAAAAGAGAGGTCTTGGCATCGTAACAGAAGGGGAAGGTTTGAAGGAGTGTAGGAAAAATTAAGTACCTGGGTGTTACTATAAACGTGGATGGAGAAATGGCCGGAGAGAAAATTGAGGAGAGAATAAACATGTTTTCGAGGGGTGTGGGACAGCTGTATGGATTGCTGAAAAACAGGCATGTACCGGAGGTGCTAAAGGTTGATATATACCGACAATACAAGACCTACTTCTGTATATGGTGGAAGCTTGGAACCCTTACCACCAGAATCTAAAGAGAAAGCAAGATTGGTGGCAGCAGACAATGAGCAGTGCTTGAGACTCGATAGCAAAGGAGTGGACGAGAAGGAGCGAAGAGAAGAAATTCGAAATTAAGGCGCGAGCTTGGAATAGAGCCCTTGATTGGTTGATAGAGAGACAACAGCTAAGGTGTTTGGCCATTGTCCGAAGAATGAATGAGGAGAGATACCCTGCGAGATTCTACGACTGGCAGCCAGAAGGAAGAAGACCTGCTGGGAGACCAAGAAGAAGATGGAGGGATGGTGTTGCAGCGTCGATGGTGAAGCGAGGAAAATCTATTGCCGAGGTGGAAGAGAAGGAATTCTATCGAGCGATCCGCTGGGGGTTTTGCAGAAGGAGCAAGGGGCTGTTCCCTAATCTCAGCGCTTGGTGAGAAGGTGAGAAGAAGTATTTTGAAAATCCGGTATTTGAGCTCTCAGGTTGGCAGGGGTTTGCTAAATATAGCCATTAAAAGTGTATGCTATTTTAACTTTTTATTAAACCTTTATTAACTTTTTTAAACCTTGTCACCCCCATCAACTATAGAGTCAATCTCTGATTTATTATCTTTCTTGAGAATACCATTAATAACTTTCCATGTTTAAGAGAGTCATTTTTTTCATGATCAAAATTATTTCTATAATGCATCTTCTTTGTATGTTTTAATGTGCAGTTAAAGAAATTTCTATATTCCTTAAAAGACTGAAAAGTTATTGATTCCCTTGTATAAAGTTTAAACAGGTAATATTTTTTCCTTATACAGGACAAAAGCCTGGAAGTTATCCATGGACTCTAACAGATCAAATTTTAATTTCGGCATTTGAATTGTTATAAAAATTGTTGCTAATGCCACAAATAGTTGGAAAATGGTTCTAAAGGGGATAGTAAACTAATTCGGTATGGATTAAGGCATATTTGTAAAAAAAATGATCCAATAAGATTTGAGATTCATAAGTTGAGCGAGTAAGAATTGAAATTAGTTGCTGAATATTTCTACCAAAGAACATATTTTCAAATTCTCTGGCCGCTAGATATTTGTTATCAGCAAGTAGGTCTCGCAAATTTCATATTTAATATACAGATATAGCTTGCTGAGAATTATTGGAGAAATATGTTCGTTCAAATCGAAAAGACCTCCTCTTCTTCCATATACTCCTCTAGGGAAATAATAAACTATGTCATTAATCAGTAAAACAAATAATGACTCAAAGGTCTTATCAACGATGCAGAAATCACTAAACAGGTCGCCATTTTAATTTAGATTTGTAATATAAAATGTTGCCAAATCCGATTGATCTCGATACATATTGTATGATAGAAAATATGGAATGGTGAAATCAGTTTTAAGGTACTCAGTAAGACAGGTCTCTAAAAGAATATTTATAGAGAAATCAACCCTGAAAGTTTCCAAAAGAAACAACAATTCTTTAAATCTTTTCTTGTGCTTCTTAAATTTAGCCACATAAAATTTATTCTAAAATTAGGTTTCTGAGTTGAATTAACGGTTGTCCAAACTTTGATTATTTTATCTCAGTATTTAGAAGCAGGTTTTTTTCTTCCGATTCACCTTCAGTTGCTGATGCATACATCACAAGAGCACGTTAAGATAGAGTCAGGGCCATGTGGCGCTCAAGTGTCCAAATACAACATGAACAGCATGAATATGCAATAATTGACTTGAATTACAGCAGTCAATAATAATAACAATAATATAATAATAATAAAATAATATAATAATACATGAATTATATAATATACATAATATCAATAAATAATAATAATAATTTATAATAATAATAGATAATAATAATGAATAACAACAACATTAACTTAAAGTAATTAAAATAATCATTATGAAAATAAATGCTAATAATAATAATAATAATAATAAAAATAATAATAATAATAATAATAATAATAATAATAATAATAATAATAATAAAATAAAAATAATAATAATAATAATAATAATAATAATAATAATAATAATAATAATAATAATAATAATAATAATAATAATAATAATAATAATAATAATAATAATAAAATTATAATAATAATAATATTGATAATAAGAACATTTGAACATTAGAATAGTAATGAAGTCAATGAATAAAATAATGAATAATATAGATATATATATAAATAGATATAAAAAGAATAATAATATATAATATATATATAATACATAGATAAAAATAATAAGTAAAAGTTGAATATAAAAAAGAATTTAAGAATCTAAAATATGGATTTAAAATAAGATTATATTAATAGATGTCGTATAATAAATAATGGAGTAATATATAATAAAAATAAGATAATAATATAATAATAATAAGATAAAATGAATAATAATATAATAATAATAATAATAGGAAAACTAAAACCTCCTGACTATTGCTTAAATAAAATTATATTTCAAAATATAGACCAATAATTTTGATTTTTTTTTCATAACAAGAATATTTAATATATATATATATATAGATATATATAGTATAAAAATATATAAATTTATATATATATATAATTAATCATATATTATTATATAGTATTATATATTATGTATATATATATATCAATAATAATATATACTATATAATGAATTATATATATACTAATAATATATATATTAATTGATATTATAAATATATATATAATAATATATTATATATATATAATATATATATATATATATAATATAGTATATATATATATATATATATATATATATATATATATATATAGATATTAATAATACTATATAATATATATAAATATATAATATAGATATTTATATATATAGTATATATATATATATATAATTCATATATATTATCTATATATATTATATATAATAAATATACGAACCTGGTGGTTAATTTTCCTTGCGATCGTCTTTGTGGTCATTTGGTGGGTGAATTTAAAGCATACTCATTTGTTCCATTTATTTTACAAAAATCTATAACAGTATTGAAACGGTAACTGCAACAAAAAAGAGGTGGCAATTACTATAGATAATATAAAAAACACACAAAATAGATAGCAAATAAAATAATAACACATTTTAATACCTTTAATTCACTCTTACACCCACAACGATTTGAACGAGACTAATATCCTAGATAAACCCAGCTGGTATGAGGAATCTGCGCATGCGTAGAGTGAGGCGGTAATTGTCTTATCGCTTACATGGCTCACCCAAAAGTGTTATGCTTTTTTGTGAAAATGCTCAAATAAAAGCTCCTCGGTGAGGATTTCCCCGTTTTTAGGTCGAAATGATCTGTCCGAAGATGATTGTGAGTTCTTCCCTTTTCTGTTGTCCAATTCGGGATCGCCTGGGTGTATTTCCGGTAGTCAAACTTGGAGATCTTGAATTATATTTGCCTTGATCACAATTGCTGACCGTTGTGAAACGTATTAGAGGTGATGTGATTCCGTTCCTTTCACTTTAGATAGAGTATATTCCTTTGAGTGTCTTCCCAATATCTCCTCCTCCGATCTGGGTGGATTTTCCTTCCACTGTTCCCAGCGACTTTGAAGTTTCCCTGAAACGGTGTTCTCCCAATCTGCATGCTTTCTGCTTAGCAATTGTATTATCTTCTTACAATCTAAGGAAGAGAGAGAGGTGCGAATTCGTCTATTGCTCCTTCCACAGCCAAGTTGTTTTCTTCCTGAAGATAAACTTCTCTTTGTTTAATTGCCTCTAATGTTTCGCTTCCCGGTTCTTCTTCAGTGTGACCCTTTTCTAACAGAGCTTCTATGAGTAAAGCGTAGTCTTCTTTGTATGAATAGAGTCCTTGGGATTCTGTATTTAAAGAGGGCTGTTTGGGAATTACTAAATCTTTGTTGGCGGATGGTTCGGCTCGAGATTCTAGAAGTGGTACCTCGTAATATCCTTTAGTTTCTCGTATCATTCCTTCGTGCACCGTGCTGAGAAACTTCTTATATTGCGTTTCCTTGGGGGAATGGTACCTTGGTAAGAGTCTTTACAAAATCACCATTTTCTTTGGAATGCGTTCGAAATGCCACTACTGCATATGAACGTTTGCTGCTTTGGGCTCTTTATCGTCTGTGTAGCTTGAGACTTCTGTTTTTGCTATAATTCCCCATCCAAGTCTAGTTTGATATCCGAACTGTTGACCTTTCTTTCCAGTAATGATACTCAACGGCTCTAATGCTTCTGCACAGTCTAAGCCAATCAAGACTTCGACATTTAGCGGTGGTATATCCGGCTCCAGTTCGTTACATAAACCTCGTAAACGTTCTTAATTTTCCGCTACTTCGCGACATGGTACTGTCGTTCTGTCTGCTGCAATATCATCTCGGATGTATACGGCTCCTAGGTGAATCTTTTCTTCTGCTTGTAAACCTTGTACGACAAGAATTTTGCATTTTAACGACTCGGTATGTTCTGTGCCAGATATAGTCTTAATACTTAAATTCACTTTATTTCCACTAAGACCAAACCTCTCAGACAAAGACGTTTTCATAAATGAAGTGTTTGATTTGTAATCCAACATTGCGTAAGTAAGTGTTCGGTGTGTAGGAGAGCTGGGACTGTGAATCCAAACAGGCAATATTAAGGACTGTGTTTTGTTATAAATTTTTCCTTCCTTCGCCCTAATGCGGTTGCTTATTACTTTTGGGTTTACTTTATCTCTTTCTTCGTACAAGGGTGTGTGATAGTTTCTTTCTTCATGTAGGAGTGTGTGGTGGTTTCCTTTGAAATTCGCAACACGTTAGGGTTTCTGAGCATATCCTTTCACCATGCTGTGATTTTAGATCTAAGCAATTGATGGCATAGCTCCTTTCTCTGGTTATTCTAGCTTTGTGAAACTGATAGAGTTATCAAATTTCGGGTAGTTTAGATCTAATTGACTTCGTTGTAATACGGTTGCATAGCCCTGTCTCTCATGTATGCTTCTGAAACTTGGCGTTAGTTAGCCAACAATCTTTGGCTTTCTTACGTATTCCCTCTCTCTCTGCGCTTTGCTTCCATTCCCCTGATTTTGTCTGCCTGTATGGTTGAAAATGTAAAGCTTGCTAACCTGGCTTGTTTCATTGAATGAATTTAGAGAGTGCTTGTAAAGCTTCGATAAGACCGGCTGCTCTTAGTCCGTTTCGGCGAGTTAAAGTGCCAATTATTCCATCGTATGTTCAAATAGTTTGGACAGCTTCCTCAACAGTGCATTTATTGGGTCTTGGTCGTTCCAGAGACTATTAAACTTCGTGTTGGATCTTCTTTACATATTTTCAGCATTTTTTCATAGGAAGTCTCGCAAAGGCCTCAGTGCCTGTCGTATCGCCGATCTAATGGCTGGCCATCTTTCTAGCTTGTCTTTCAATGTTCTTTCAAGAAGATGAACATTCCCAAAACGTTCTTCTAGTTCTTCCATTGTTTCTTCGTATGCGTTTACAGAATTCATAGCAATATATGCACTCACTAATTCCTGCGCTTGTCCTGTGGTATACCGATGCAGATAATAAAGGAGCTTTTGTTTGTCTTTTACTACGCTTTGATTCAAGACCTGAAAACTTGTTTTCCAGGTTAAATATTGAAGTGGATTTCCGTCGAACGTTAACGGTTCTGGTTTGTGCAGAGACGCTGTATCTAAAATATGTTAAATCCCGAAGACAAACTCTGAACTAGGAGCATCTGGGACGAATGCGTTTGCAGTTGGATCTAAGATACTTTGAGAATGGGTTCTGGATTCCTCCTTCAATCCACCGCTTCCTGTATTGTCGTGGCCTACTGGTGTCTTCTTATTTACTTCAGGATGTGATTCTTCGCGTTTCCTTTCATGATTCGTAGTCGAATCTTGAGCCGAAATTTCAACATTTTCTGCTTCCGAATTTACGTTTGTTTCTAGATCTTTTTTTATTTGCTGGGTGTTAGCGGCATTCTTCTGTTTAGTTGTTTGATGAAGAGCTACCTTTAACCCTTGAGCTCGTTCATCCATGGCCTCCATGGCTTCTTCCTCCCTTTGTGCTTCTTCCCATAACTCTAAAGTTTCCAACGTTTGGGTTAACCTTTCTAATTCATGCAATGCGTTGATTTGAGAACTTTCCACATTATTTAAATATCTTCCCAACGTTTCCTGTGCATTATCCTGTAGCAACTGAATTTGAATTTCATTCATAACGCTCACGAATTTACCTTTAAGAGTTCGATAGGGCTT